>OZ035963.1:48729031-48939031 GCA_964034945.1 Chrysopilus asiliformis | reverse complement strand
CTCCCTTGCCAAACCCAGCACCACCGAGACGTTTGAAATGGCAGAAAATATTCTTCTGGAACGCACACAGAAAATTTTTCCATTCGATTAGGTCGAATTGTGTTGTTGATGATGTGGAAGAATTCGTTTCGTTCTCCATGAATTATACTTGTAGAAAATTCTAGCTGCCAGTTGATGTTAAAAAAAATTGTTACAAAGTACTGAATTTCGAAGTTGAACTCATGTTCATCATAATTTTTACAAGCACCCACAGAAATTGGGTTTCGTAAGCATCATGGGACGAGGACCAAGAAGGATACAAATCTCCTAGACTCAAAAAAAAAAAAAATATAAGGCCGGGGTCACCCTTGAGATGTTAACCTACCAACGGTTCAGTTCCTTCCTGTTCAATTGATCTATGAAATCAAGGGTGAAATACAAAATCGATGAGTATTTAACATAAATTCGGGGGTGGATGAAGCCGATGTTTCATGTTTTCGATAGTAGGGTTGGGTGGGGCTAAAAGTAGATTACCTAAAAAATCTTAGAAACTTTTGAGCCAAACGCTACCAAATTTTGCAGCCATATATAGGGTGACCATAAGTCTTGGAATTGCCGCGACAGTCCCAGATTTATGCATGCTGTTTCGGCGTAGTGGAAATTCGTTAACTGGAAATAACCAATATGGCGGCTTCCCGGATAGTCCTAGATTTAGGCATGTTGTTCCGGCTTCCCAGAAACATTGTCTTTTTTAAACACCTGAGCTGTGCTTCGACATTAAGGGGTCTTCCCCTAAGCTCTGGCTGGAACTATAAAAAAAAGAAAAAAATCCTAATCACTAAAAAAATTGACCTCGATATCCAAAAATTTCGCCTGAAGCGCAGTTATTGTCTCTAGCGCATTTTTCTTCAAAAAAAAATTCGCGTGCGGCGCATTATATTAAATTTTTTCAATAGTGTGATGTTTGTTTCTAAAAGTTTTGTTGGATTTTGTAAACAGAAAATGCTAATAATACTTTTAATATAATCACAAACAAAAAAATAAGATCTGAAACAAACATTCACTAATTAGAAACCAACTCTCTTCCCTGTAATCGGTGTTTCACAATTAACTTCGAAGGATTAAAAAATGCTCACACATTTCCTCCCCCCCCCCTCTCCCTCTCCGCTCCACGAGACAGACAAACATCCATTTTTATATAAAGGGTCTTTCAATAAGGACATAACAATTTTGTATTTTAATAAAAACGCACCCTAAAACTTTTTTTATGATCTGGCAATGCTAAAACGTCAGTGAAGGTTTATGTGATCATGCGATTTAACGCCGTTGGATTTCTTTTTATGGAAAATTGGCTCCAAAGAATCAATCAGTGCAAACGTGCTCGCGGTGGCCATATGAACGACATCGAATTTCATACTTCAATGTAACATGTCCACTACACCTGGAATAAATTTCAGCCCGATATCTCAATTATTCTGTGTTTTATTTAAATACAAAATTGTTATGACCTTATTGAAAGACCCGATATTAAGATATAACTACTTAGTAGTAAATTTTTCTATTTTGTGATAAAATTGACTATTTTTGTAGTTTAAATTAACTATTTTAATTGTATTCCTACTTCTCCATGATAAAATACTTAGATTTACTATTTTTGCTCTATTTTTTCTTGTGAGTTATACGATTCTCGATTATAAAATAGATAGATTTACTCCTCGCGCAATCCACATTTATGCGTTTTAATCCACGTTTATAGTTTTTGTGACGGCTTTTTTAGTTTTCAAGAAAATGAAGGTGTCACATTTTACCCATGGCACTTTTAGCCCCACCTCATCCTTACCCTACATGGAAACGGAATTTGAGTAATTCGAAGAGAAAAATTGTAAATTTAAAATGTTTTCAATTATTAATTCACCATTTGAATTATTTCGTTGAATACTTTTCAATTGAAATTCCACAAAGTTACATGCTTCGAGAGAGCTTTTAGTTCAAATGATTATTAAAAGATTTTTGAAACTGCACAGGGCATGTTCTACAGGGTGGCGATTTGGGCAAATCCCCGGAACGGCAAATCTGAGAGTTTGGCAAATTTTG
This sequence comes from Chrysopilus asiliformis, assembly GCA_964034945.1. NCBI lineage: Eukaryota > Metazoa > Arthropoda > Insecta > Diptera > Rhagionidae > Chrysopilus > Chrysopilus asiliformis. The sequence goes on along the minus strand of OZ035963.1, from coordinate 48,936,958 downwards.
TGTATGGGTGGCAAGTTTGAAAAACGGAAAATGTGGGAGGGGGCGCCAAAATAAAAGAGTAGCGAATTCAAAACGGAAAATGGCGGAGAGGAAAATCATTGAGACGTCAAAGTACCAGGCGGTAAATTTCGAGCTGGTGGGTGTCACATTCTTTATGATAAGTGAAAAATCACAAAAAAAAGGAATTACCCTCCGTTTAACTAGAACAGAATAGCTTTTAATTTAAAGCTATGTTTTACCCTAAACCAGGGGTCATCAAAGTAACTGTCGCTCCCTTTACAATCAAAATTTATAACCACTACAAATTTAAATACAGTTCAATGAAACACAACCTTCCACGGCAATGGCTTGACACGAACTGATTTAAAATGAAATGCGTCATGCTAATAATGCCCCGATTCCAACTCAAAGCACGATTCGTTTTATTCCTGCGATCCGAAGCCGCACACACAAGCATTACAGCACACAATAAAAGGTCGATTATAGTGGCTACGCTGTTAAAGCCAATCTGTGTGATGAGCCAGCCGAGCCACTAACTGATGATGCCTGCCCTAAACTGATGAAAAATTTTACCTGTGGCACATTTTCTTTCAAGAATTTTAAATTACTTCGTCCGCGCATAATCCTCAGCACATTTTATTAAACGATTTCTGTTTCAATATGAAATAATACTGTTTTTTTTAAAGAACAATTTAATAAAAAATTGTTTTCAAATAATGTGATTTTTCTGCGCAGCTGTCATTTTGATTATTTATGCAAGTAAGCGTTTTGTACTTATGATTTTACACCAGAGTGTTAGGGAGGACAAAAGATTTTGATTTCCGCATGTCCGTCCGTCTGTTTATCCGTCCGTGAACACCATAACTTTCGAAAGGATTGAGCTAGAGACTTGAAATTTTTTATAGTTGCGTTTCTCGTAAATGGCTAGGCCGAGTTCTTGAACGCGCAAAATCGGACCATTCCTTCCCCCAATAACTCATCCATAAATCAAAATCCAATCGTACCACTGATTCGTCTAATGAGGTTCAGGGAACTTGATTGTTTTGTAATTACTATTTATCGCTGCCGATAGATGCATATCGAAAAACCTTACTCCCTAGCAATATTGCGAATTTTCATTAAGATACCTTCACGTAATTCGAAGACACCAGGCGAGGGGAATTGAGGGGAGGGAAATGTTAGATTGGTGGTGGAGAAATCGAAAGCCCTTAGCCCCCTTCGTAATACTGTAAAGTTTCATTAAGATCGGACCACCCAATTCGAAGATACCTGGCGAGGGGTATCGAGGGGAATTTTCTCAGAGATGAGACCTATCTAGATCGATTCCTTGTCCCCGAAAACCCCTAACCCTCAAGTTTCGTGAAAATCGTTAGGCGGGTTTTCGAGATCGTTGTGCAGACAGACATTCCTCGTATTATATTATGCGTCTATTTCATACGCAGGGCAAATTGCCGGGCATTTCATATTCCAGCATGGCACAGAATAATTTGATTTTACAGCCCAATATAACTATTATCAAGGCCCTGTTATACCAATAACTGAAAAATTGAAAAACAAGTCTAACAGCCGTATTCTGGCGTTGTGATACGTAAGTCACAAGTCACAAGTCCATACAATTTGAGGCTCTTGTGACCGAGTTGTGACTAGTGACCGTAGCTAGAATAACCCGGCCCTTACACGCGACTATAAAGTCTGTCAGTAGCACAGACTTCAAATGTCAAATTACTGACAACGAATTAAAATACATTTAGCGAACTGGCAGTCAGTGCATTTACACGAGACTGTGTCAGCGACTGTGTCAGCTCTACAGACGCGTGTAAGGGCCGGGTAAGGCTGTAAAGCTTACTTACTATGACGATCCTTAATATTTAAAAGGAAAATCTCATTTAAAAAATAACTAGCAACATATGAAATGCAGGGCAAATAAATAAAAGCTATTTTACGACATTTCAAAAACTATTCATTCTCATCAAAACCCACTGTTTTTGATTGACCTGCAAGCAGCATGGCAAAACTTGCCCTGCGTATGAAATAGACGCTTATATTATAGGATATTTTTTTTAAATGTTTTTTTTACTGTGTAAATTCGAAGGATAAAAAGGAACGGTAAAAATCCTTTTTGCCCAGGGTGGCGGAAGAGCTCGATTGGGCCCTTTAACTGCAAATGGATTAACAAAAAATGTTGGGAGCCACAAGGATTTCGGTTTTAAAATTCAAATTTAATATAAATCGCAATATAATTTATTTTACTTGGTATAGTTTTATATATTTTTAAATAGATTCTAAAAACATCTTATTGTCAGTAAAATTTGCTAACAAATTGATACAAACGGGTAATAATAATCGCTGGCTTAAAAAGTTTTTCAAAATTCAACAAATACCAAGAAAAAGGTTAAGAAGATGCCAAAGGTTTGCGAAACGATCCCATCATATCAAACTCAAACCTAACCTTTTCTGACACTGGATTCCTTTGGGGCTATAATGTTGAGATACAGAAAGATACACACACAATTCCATAACTTTAATATAAAAAAAAGGTAAATTGATTATTACGACACATAAAAAGTAGCAAAAATCACAGGTAAAGGCAAGACGATACCCGAGAAAAGGGGACGGAATAGATCCAAAATGCCAGTGGTTATTGGACCATTTAAAATATCTCCTGAAAATTTAAGGGACTTTTGCCAGCCGTAATGATAATATGTACATAATTTGATTACGTTCCTGCCAAGAGGGCGATTTTCTTTTCGCTAAAGTGAAAAAAAAACAACCAAAAAAAGGTGCCCTTCAACGCGTCTTTAAGAATTTTATTAAATTTCTTTTTGAAATTTTGTCTCCTTCTGTAAAATGAAAATCCTGGGGAATTGTTAAGGTCTACTGGATAAATTCTTTATGAAAATGTGTAGCGGGATGTACAAAAACCTTTAAATATCACAGAACTGAATAAAATAAATTATTTTTAGGAGAGATAATTTTTTTTTACTATCATTGATCGATTGCAGGATTTTAAAATTGATTTACAAACCAGCAATTAAACCATATTCAATTAAATTAAGTGGTTTTTGTGGATGCGTCCGCTAGATTGGTTTTCATTACAGGAAAAGTTCACTCTTAATATAATCAAAATGGTATTAAATTACGTATAGCCTAATGGAAAATTGAGCACCGAAATGAATTTTTAATCAATATTTAGAATTCATATCATACGAATACTTGTATAATAAATAACAGCGAAACGTTGAAGCGTTTCGTTATTCTAATTTAATTTATAGAAAAAATGTCTGATTTATTTGAGTTCAAAATAACGACATTTCCCTAGGGCGACTGTAACTTTTCGAGTCAATCCGGGACAAGATTAGGAAGCGAAGGGGGGGGGGGAGGCACGTTAGGAGGATAATAGCTAAAGCGGAACCCCAAAGAAATATCAAATTTTTCATTCAAAATAACTCAATTTTAACGAAAAACAAAAATAATTTATAAATGTGCGCCGCAGGGAAAATTTTCTAACCCCTGGAGCCGAATGAACGCAACTTCAGCGCTGTGAACTGTCACGCAGCGCAACATTTCAGCGGCAGAGCCCAATGGCATCTCGTGAAGTAGTACAAGTGACATAATATAAAGTTGTATAAAGTTGGTCACTTACAAGTTTGTTCCATAGAAATCATTTGAAGTGAGCACAGTGAACGCAGTGAACGCACTTAGAACGCAAAAGTTTGCAAACTTCTAACTTTGCCGCAGCAATTCTGCGTTGACAGTTCATAAAATAAGGTTGGGGAAATGTCGTTCGAGGAAAAATTGATAGCCCAACAAAGCAAATTATCGCTTCAAAATTATCCATTTTTGTAATTTTGCCAACTTTATACCACTTTATATTATGTCACTTGTATTGCTTCACGAGATCCCATTGGGCTCTGCCGCTGAAATGTTGCGCTGCGTGACAGTTTGTGCGTTTTAGTTGCGTTCGCGATGCGTTCATTGGGCTCCAGAGGTTAGTTGCATTCGCGTTGCGTTCATTGGGCTCCAGGGGTAAACATCGGTAAAATTGGAAATACAGAACACTTGCTCCTTTATTAAAAAATCTTTTATAAAAATGAAAAAAAATAGAACCGACTTTAAAAAAAAAGTCTGAAAAAATAAAGAAAATAATTTAAAAAAAACTAAACTGTCCTGCAACTGCCGGACCGAATTCAAAAACGTGCGCTCCGACTGATTGGAGACAAATCGTTGACAGATTCATTACCGTCTCTCGAGCATCGTCCCTCTGTTGGGGTACTCAGCATATTCTATAGATATTTCCATGGAAATATTTCCACCGAAATTTCCCAACTTATTCCTCCACGGTATATTTTCCCTAGACCCTCTCGTGCAGCTGCACGCGCGTACGACTTTATCCTTGAGCCCCCCCGTTTTCGTACAGTAAAGTTTAAGAGTTCCTTCATTCCGCGAACAACACGACTTTGGAACGATTTACCATCCGAAGTGTTTCCCCCGGACTATAACCCGCAGAAGTTCAAGGAGAACATAAACCGGCATCTCCTTTCGTTCATCCGACCATCCTGAGCTGTGCTTCGGCATTAAAGGGTCTTCCACTAAGTTCTGGCTGGAACTATAAAAAAATGCTTCACCCCGCCTCCCGTGCAAATGGAATACTTTCTTTCCTGTTTTCTTGAAAACTGTGAATCGAATCGAAAAAATTATGAAGATGAAATGTGTTTAGAATATGATTTTACATAACTTGTCTATATATCAAAATCCAATCGAACCACTCCTTTCCCTGTGTCCTACACAAATGGATTTTTCTAAATAAACATTTCGTCTGTCATCATATAGAGTATTTGACGATTGGCTCCTCGCTGGCAATTGTAGCTTTTCGTATGTTTTTTGTTTTTTTTTTTTTTTTATTTTTTTTTTGTTTTTCCTGTTAAATATGTAATACAATGTTTAGCAATTCAAATACAAAATACTTAGCTCAAATGTTTGTAATACATCAAGTAATCGAAAATGTCAAATTATTGTAAAAGTAAAATATTTTTCCAGTTATAATTTGTAATTGCTAACAGTCGAACGTGTTTTAATTTAAACTGCGTAATTCTTTATATTGAAACCACACGCTGGGAAACAATTTTTGAAGCATTAAATTCATCAGGTTATGGGCCCAGGAGTGTATCAGTAAAGCAGTGAACGTTCAACCAGAAGAAAAATCAGCAATATGGATTCAGCAAAAATGATAATAACGAAACTAAATAATAATAACTATCAAGTCTGGAAATTTAAAATGGAACTTCTTTTAATACGAGAAGATCTTTGGGACATAATTACAGAAGATATTCCAAATCCGTTAACAGAAGCATGGAAGAAGAAAGACAATAAAGCTCGAGCAAATATAGGACTGTTAATAGAAGATGATCAACTAATTCATATCAAGAAAATGGATACAGCGAAAAAGATGTGGAATGCCTTAAAAGAATATCACCAGAAATCAACATTGTCAAATAAGGTACGTTTACTTAGACGTTTATGTAAAATGCATCTGGAAGAAGACGGGGATATGCAAATTCATCTAAATAACATGGATGAAATTATGGATGAGCTAACAACATTAGGAGATCAAATGGCAAATTCGTTAGCAGTCGCATTATATTTAAGCAGTTTGCCAGAGAGTTATGGTAGTTTAATAACAGCTCTTGAATCTCGTGCTGAATCAGATTTAACAAGTACAATGATAAAAGGAAAATTGATGGAAGAATATTTACGACGGAAAGAAATAAATTCATCAACTAATCAAGAAAAGGCATTGAAAGTCACAAAGCATTTTAATCAAATGAAGAATTCAGGAACTTGTCATTTTTGCAAAAAGATCGGACATTTTAAGTCAGAATGCAGAAAATATTTAGTATGGAAAAAGAAAAAGGAAAATAAAGAACAAAGAGTCAATTTTGCAGAAAATAATGATCAAGACAATAATCAAGACTCTTACGTTTGTCTTATGACTGGAACTCAAAAGGGAACAAAAATCAACGAATGGTATGTTGATTCAGGTGCTACAGCCCATATGTGTTGTGATGAGAAATTTTTCTTAAAAATCGATAAATCACACAAAAGTACAGTAAAATTAGCTGATGGCACAAAACTAACAATCGAAGGAATGGGAATTGTAAGATTCAAGACAGAAAATTGTAACATTCAATTAGAAAATGTTATGTATGTACCAAAAATAAAATACAATTTATTGTCAGTGAGGAAGTTGACGGATAAAGGATATGAAGTTACATTTCAAAATAAGATGTGTGACATCAAGTTAAATGGTTGTTTGTTGATGTCAATTAAATCTAATAATGATATCTACAAAGCAGTATCTCAACATCAAGCTTTAATAAGTTCTCAAGTTGACAACAAAGAAAAATGTTTACATGAGTGGCATCAAATTTTAGGACATCGCAATTTAAAAGATATTGAATTAATGACAACTATGGCTACAGGAATTTGTATCAAGAAATGTTTGCATAATGATCAGTGTGAAGTTTGTATTAAAAGTAAATCAACTCGTGACAGTTTTCCGAAGATATCTAATTCCAAGAGTGTTGAAAAACTTGATTTAGTACATACAGATTTATGTGGACCATTGCAAGAACAGACACCAAGAGGAAATAGATACATATTAACGTTAACTGATGATTACTCAAGATTTTCATATATTTATCTTATAAAACAAAAATCAGATGTGACGCAAAAGATTATTGAATTTGTTAATTTAATGGAAACACAATACAACAAAATACCTAAAGTTATAAGATCAGATCGGGGAGGAGAATTTGTAAATAAAGAAATACAGAAATTTTATCAAGATAAAGGAATAAAAGTTCAACTAACAGTTCCGAAAACTCCACAACAGAACGGAATTGCTGAAAGAAAGAATCGAACATTAATAGAAATGACTAGGTGCATGTTAACAGATTCTGGATTAGAGAAGAAATTTTGGGGAGAAGCAGTAAATACAGCAAATCACATTTTGAATCGTCTACCTACAAGGGATAAAAAATTCACGCCCTATGAAGCATGGAATAACAGTAAGCCAAATTTAAATTATTTTCGTAGATTTGGTGAAATAGCATATGCACATATTGCAAGAGATGAAAGAAAAAAGTTAGATAATACTGCAAGGAAATTAATCTTCTGTGGTTATGAAACAGGAACCAAAGGATATCGTCTTTTGGATAAAGAAACATGTAAAGTATTTATTAGTCGAGACGTGAAATTTGTTCAAGAAAAGAAAATGAATACTAGCGATATTAATATTGGAATGGAATCAAAATTACATATTTTTGAAAGAGAAACAGATGAAGTATCAGATACAGGTACATTGCAACAAATTGATTTTCAAGAAGAATCAGATGAATACTCAAATGATGTAGAAAATAGAAGATCTGAGAGAATAACTAAAGGAGTTCCACCAAGGCGATACATAGAAGAAATTAATTCAATGACAGTAAGTCACAATAAAGATCCGATAACTTATGATGAAGCTATTGCAAGTTCTGAAGCAGACCAATGGAAGACTGCAATGAATGAAGAAATTGAAAGTTTGTTAAGTTTTGGAACATGGAAGCTAGTGGAACCACCTCCAAGTGTTAATCTTATTGGTTGCAAATGGATATACAAAACTAAAACTGATCAACAAGGAAGAATAATAAGATACAAAGCAAGACTAGTAGCTCAAGGATTTTCACAAAAATATGGACAAGATTATGATGAGGTTTTCGCACCGGTAGCTAATCCATTGACTTTAAAAGTTTTACTTACTGTAGCAGGAAACATGAAAATGAAAGTAAATCATTATGATATACAAACGGCATATTTGAATGGCGATCTTTCACATGAAATTTATATGAAACAACCAAAAGGATTTGAATCAAATAAAAAGTTAGTTTGTAAACTTGTGAAAAATCTTTATGGTTTGAAACAAGGAGCTAAAGAATGGAATAAAAAGTTTGATCAAGTAATGAAATTGGAAGGTTATTTTCAAAGTGAAAATGACGCATGTCTATATATTAAGAAAAAGAATGATAATTCAATTTTTATTCTAAATCATGTAGATGATATTGTTGTTGCAACTACAGATAGTAAATTAATAGCAGATTTTGAAACGAAAATAAATAAATATTTTACAATGAAAAATTTAGGAGATTTAAAGTACTATCTAGGAATACAATTTGAGAGAGACAAAAATGGTATTTTTCATATGTATCAAGAAAAATATATTAACAACAAACTTCATGAATTTAATTTAACTGATGCTAAAAAATCAATAATTCCGATGAATACAGGATATATTAAGCAAAATTTTGATTTGGAAGAATTTAAACATAATGATGTATATAGAAGTGCTATTGGATCGCTTTTATATTTATCAACAAATACTAGACCAGATATTTCAATAGCTACTTCAATTTTGGCAAGAAGAGTCAGTCAACCTAGAAATTGTGATTGGACAGAAGTAAAGAGAGTATTTAGATATTTAAAAACAACAAAGAAATTCAAACTGAAATTAGGAAATGAAAATAAAAACAAACTTATAGTATATGTAGATTCTGATTGGGCTGGAGATAATGTTGATAGAAAATCGAATTCTGGTTATTGTTTCATTTTTTGTGGAGCACTAATTGGATGGAAAAGCAGAAAACAATCAACAGTTTCACTCTCAACTACTGAAGCTGAATTTATTGCATTTGCAGAAGCAGCTCGAGATGCAATATGGGTTAAAAGAATTATAAATGATTTTGGACAAAATATTCAAAAACCAATTAAATTTTTTGAAGATAATCAAAGTTGCATCAAATTATTACAAAATAATTATTCAAGTCAAAGAACAAAGCATATTGACATAAAATATAAATTTGTACAAAATTTAGTTGCAGAAAATGAAATTGAAGTTGAATATTTGGAAACTGAAAATATGATTGCAGATATACTTACGAAACCTTTAGACAGTATAAAGTTAAGAAAATTTTGTGAAGAATTTGGACTAATTGAGACGTTGTAAACATTGAGAAGGGGTGTTAAATATGTAATACAATGTTTAGCAATTCAAATACAAAATACTTAGCTCAAATGTTTGTAATACATCAAGTAATCGAAAATGTCAAATTATTGTAAAAGTAAAATATTTTTCCAGTTATAATTTGTAATTGCTAACAGTCGAACGTGTTTTAATTTAAACTGCGTAATTCTTTATATTGAAACCACACGCTGGGAAACAATTTTTGAAGCATTAAATTCATCATTTCCTTTATTTATTTATTTTATTTTTTATTAGGCCTTGGTTACACTTGCGATTTTTTATCTCTGCAAGTTTTATTCAAAAATTATTTCGCGCATTTTATTCATCTATCGTAGAATAGATTAAAAATTTTCAAATTTTTTTTGAAAAATTCGAATTCGGACGTCTTCTAGGAATAAATTTCGTGTCATGGTGTCGAATTTTGTGTCGTTGTGTAAATGGGCGTGCAACATGAATCTAGTGTCGAAGTGCCGCTCCACATGAGAGTAAATACGCGAGTAACTCTCAAAAATTCTCGAGAGTTACTTGCAGGAGGTTGTCCATTTGAGAGTTAATTTCGGTGATTTTTCTCTTTTCAAGACCAATATCTTGATTTTTTTGACATCTTGATTTGGCGAGTTTTCGAGAGCTACTAGCGAAATTCAAACGCCGTTCGTATCTGGCGAACTACTCTCCGAGAGTTCAGTGGGTGCGTGTCGACTAGAGAATAGATTCACTTTTGACAGCTCGCAGAAACTAGCTCGCGAGTTTTTGCGAGCGACTCTTAGAGACGTGTCCCTTTGTGAGTAGCTGCTATCGAGAGGTTCTCGCCGGCATTTACTCTCACGTGGAGCGGCACCTTAAGATGTTAACAATCCCTTAGATTTTTGGTTATAATTTTTTGACAGTGTTTTTCACATTGGAAAATTTAAATTTATAATTTCTAGAACGACAATTGTCTTAAATATTTAAATTGAATTTTCGGAAAAGATTTGAACCTTTAAAAAAAATCTCTATTGAAAATCGTCACGACATGACACTTCCAAATAGTTTAGAATAGCTTCTTTTTATATATTTACAACCTTCAAAAAAAAATACTAAAATTTATGTGCGTTGTTTAATTCTGCGTGTGAATTGCTCACTTAAACCGCGCTTGCTGTATTCAAAAATTTTTAACACAAAAAATTGCCAAGGAAGCGACCTTTTTATTAAGGTTTTATTTCCCATTTAAACAAATAAAATCGAGCCAATGTCAAAATCTTCAATTTGAACCGGGAAACAAGAACGGTGGAAACGTGTGCAATGTGTGATGAGATTTTAATTCAAACGATATATCCAGGACAATTCCATTTCGAAGGCTTCCTTAAATATTCGACTATAAAATGACTCCATAAAAACTGTCTTTAAAAATCATAAAAATAAAAGGCTATGGGGTAAGCAACAACAGAAGGAAAATATCAACTTATTGCCAACTCCTTTAGGATCCTTTCATGTCTATTTATTTGCCTTGGCAACAATCACTGAACTTTTCTCTTATGAAAAAATCAACCTTCTGTGTGCACAAACAATATCAATGTACGATATGGGAGCCAAGCAACAGCAGCCAACATACAGACTTTTTGTAACCAGCAACCAGCAGGAGAGTTAAGTAACTTTTCTTCTGGATACTGGGATTGTTTGATGTTGTGTTTTTCCAACATGAAACATGTGGAAATGTGGCAGGGATCCATCTTTAAATGGATCTCACGTTTGATTCTTAACAAAAAAAACCCTTTATTTTCTTTTTGCTTTTCGCGCTATTGTTTGAATGGCGGGGTTCAAGGCAAAGATTTCCTCCTTTTAACCATTAAAACCACAACCACTCTTTCCATGTCTTCCGGTAGTCTTTTCTGCCTTGCATCATTCAACCTGGAGTTTGTTGACAGGAAATTTCTCCAGCGTATGTCAAAGAGGTGTTCGATTTTGATGCTCCTTGCGATCCTGATTTCAAACCCAACTTTACCCTTCCAGGTCGTCTGCGTTTTGTGTCCCGTTCGTAGTTTTCCATGGCACCGTATATATTCCCGCCCATTGAGTATCGTTTGAGTTTTCCGGACAATAAAGTGCTTCCTTTTCGATTTCCGCTTGAATTGCTTGGATTGGATACAGTCGAAGAATTTCCTAGCGAAAAACTCACTACAAGCGATATATAATAAGACAGGACCCAAATCTTCCGTACATCATCTAGAATCAAGGTGACCATATTTTTATGTGTGAATCCGGGATAGATTACCGATTGTGAGCGGGTAGGGAGAATGGTGGGGGGGGGGGGCAACGAAGTGTGAGGGAATTTTGAATGTTTCGAATCAATCGTGACATTTTTGAAAGACCGATTAGACGAAAGTAAGTGGGTTTAAAAGTGTTATTTCAAAATATAACAAACATTGCGCCGCAGGCGACTTTCTTTTGAAGAAAAATGCGCCAGAGGCAGTAATTTCTGAGGGAACTGCGCTGCGGGCGAAGATTTTTGTGTTTCAAGGTCAATTTTTTTAATGATTGAGAATTGACAACACTAGAATGTATAATTCTGGGACAAAATTTACTTTCCGACACGCCGGAAATGGAAGTCTAAATCCGGAACTGTCCCGGTCATTCCAGGACGTATGGTCACCCTATCTAGAATATAAGAAAAAAACATGAAAGATTTGATGTTGGTAATGATGACGATAGACAATATCTAGAAAAATGTTTCTTTTCTGTTGTAAGAATCTGTTTCTTCTTATTGTTTGATTGAAAGTCCTGTTGAATTTTATACGATAAACGCTGAGTGTAGCCCAATATACACGATTGTGAAACAATTGCACGGCAGGATGTGAATTTAGTTTCTGATGATGATGATTTAAAGTCGAGGAAATTTGATGAAAATGGGATGGAATTGGTTTTGGCAGGGAAAAGTAATTTTAACCCATTTTCATGTTTTAAATGTTTCGACAATTTATCCTCGGGGCTCTAGAAATTGTTTCAAGTTCATCGATAAGGATTTAACGACGATACAAAGAAGACGGGACAGTTCATAGAATGTGATGAAGTAATGATGACGGAAAATCATTTGCTATATCAACAAAATTAAATTCCTAGAAATTGTTTCATAACTTCGGATGGTAAAATATTGCATAATGAACCCAGTTTCAATTAAATTTCCCTTGCAAAAACTAACTTTTCAACTTGAAAAAGTTGTAGAAAAATACACGGTAGGCGAAAACTTTTACGTGTCAAGGTATACTACCCTAATTTAAGAATTGGGCGGAGAAATCAAATTTAAGTACAGTTTAGACGAAGTTATGACTTTATCTCACAAATCAAAAATTTATTCCTACACTTCAGTTTGGGAGCCTCTGCTCAGTATGATATTTCATCCTACAAAGCAGAGGTTTCCAAACTGGAGTGCAGGAATAAATTAGTATATTAAATATTAAATTAAGGAGTATATTAAATTTAGTATAACACTTGTAACGCATCGGACACAAAAATGAACTACAACAGGATGTTAGGGATGACCAAATATTTTGATTTCCGCATGTCCATCCGTCTGTCCATCCGTCTGTCTGTCCATCTGTCTGTCTGTCTGTCTGTCTGTCCGTGCGTCTGTTTATCCGTCCGTAAACACCATAATTCGCTCATTCAATGCAACGACGGCATAACTCAAAAAAAATGATTTCGAGAAAATGGCAATTTAAGGTTTCGGAATGCTGCAATTCTGCTATAAAACTTCTTGTAAGTTCCTATGATCCATCCAATAAACAATTTCTGTAATAGAGAACAGGAGGAGTTGACACTACTCTATCTGACGAGGGCTTCGTCACTCCCCTGAGCCCGAAACAAACATGAACCTTCACGGTGGTAAAACAGTGCCACAGTTGCACTGGACCTAATTCAGGTTTAACAGAAAAAACTTTCACGACTGATAAAGGCAAAGCTAAAACAAAACAAATGTTCATTTCAAAGGTAAAATGTGTTTAGAAAATGATTATACATAACTTATCTATACATCAGAATCGAGTTGAACCGCCTCCCCCGTACAAATTGAATACACCTTTCTCTGTTTTTTTTCGAAAACGGCGAGTTGTATTGGAAAATTTATTACGGTGAAATCTGTTTAGAATATGATTTTACGTAATCGTTCCATACATCAAAATCCAATCGAATCACTCCTTTCTCCCTATCCTATACAAACGATTTTTTTTATAAAACACTAGGGGCTGCGCCCCGAACCGCTTCGCGGTTCACAACCCACATGATACGAGGCCTCCGGCCGCGCGTTGAATTTATCTATCTCTACTGAGAAATATCGGGAAAAATTTGACAATAGATTTTGAAATAATAGGTTATTGCTAAAAGCGTGAATGGAATGGGTTTAAGTTGGGGCTGGACCCCCGACGAACATCTATGCCAAATTTCAGGCCAATCGGTTCAGTAGTTTCCCCGCGAAAGAGTGACATAGCGCAAAAACTAAGTTTCGAAATCACTTTACCCCCTCCCCCTACTCCCCCCACCACTCACGTTACTTTTCCGTATGTCTATGTTGGAACCAGAACTACCGCAGACACTCATGTTAAATTTCAAGTCAATCGGTTCAGCCGTTTTTGCGTGAAAGAGTAACAGACAGACAGACAGACACCAACTCATTTTTATATATTAGTATGATTTTGTGTGTCATCATATAGAGTATTTGAGGATTGGCCCCTGACAATTGTAGCTTTTGTTATGTTTATACCCATGTGGTGAAACCAAAGGGTACACTCAGAAAAATGTCCAGGTCAACTTTTTGTCAGGTTAACAGACACCTTACAGAGGTGTCTGTAAGCCAGCTTACGGTCAGAGTTAACCTATCTAAGGTCAACTCGTGCAGCTCCCAACGCCCTACTTCACCTGCTGGTGGCTTAATTTCAGAATTTCTCCGACCACAGGTCAACTCAGTTTTACTTGCCCACATGCAGGCGAACGCGCGCCTGCCCGAGGCCAATTACGCCGTATGTAGGTCGTCGAGTTAGCCTCCATTTTTCTGAGTGTATATTAAATTTGCCTTACCGCTTGTAACGCCAAGATCTCGTCATCACACACTAAAATGAATTACACCAGTGTGTTTAGAATGATAAAAAAAATTAAATTTTGCATGTCCGTCCGTCCGTCTGTCTGTCCGTCCGTCCATCAGTCTGTCCGACCGTCTGTCCGTCTGTGGCGCGGATTGCGGGCGCACGGATTGAGCTAGAGACTTGAAATTTTACGCAGATTCGTTTTTCGTAAAATGCAAGACTAAGTTCGTTAACGGACAAAAATTGACCATTAGGGGGGTACCCCCCATACGAACGAAAACCTTTTTTGCGAATATTTCAAAAAAGAAGGATATGATTCTACATAAAACTTCCATACATCAAAATCCGATTGAAATAAATTTAATTTTTTTTTTTTTGACTTCAAAGTTTGACTTCAAAGTGGAATTTTGATACCACTGTTCGCTGTTCAATTAAACTTCGAACAATGCCATATCACCATACGGGTCTTCAATAATTGCCAGATTGGCAATCATAGCTTTTGTTATGTTTCACCACCAGGTTTTGTACAATTTTCTCGATTATTTAACCCTTAATTTATGAGGTGAAAATATGCGTAAATGATGAGGTGGGGTCCACGTTCACTACGTTCTAATCACATACCAAATCCGTGCTTTTAACTCGGCATGCAACACCATATTGTATGAAGGTACTGAAGATTTCAGAGTCACTGTACTAAAAACATGAGAGATAGCAACGAGAGAAAAGTCAATGTGGGTCCACTGGACCCACCTCATCAATTAAAGGTTAAAAACTGTAACTAATATACATAAACATTTGCACCTTATCCAAGATTTTTGAATAACACTTTTACGAATTTCCTGATTTTTGAATCAGTTAATAATCTCTAACAGAAATAAAAGATGGCCTTTGAAAAATACTTCATCTTCCGGGAAACAGCATGAAATTAACTTTCATCGGTTTGCAGTGAATTTTTCTTCTGCCATTAGTCGCAGTTTCAAAAAACACAAAGTTTTTTTTTTATGTCACCATCATTCATTCAATCGCAATATTTTTATACCCTTTGGATATAAGATTGCAATAATCGGAGCAAAAAAGTTGTATAAGAAAAGTAAATCCTTGCACAAGGAAAACCATCTGGGACCGGTGTAAATATCCTCTTTGAACTAAGCAAATAAATGCGAAAAAGTATCCTCGGCAAATAGCAGAAGTCATATGAAATTTGTGCCTGGGATTTATTTTCCCATTACAATTTTTATGCTGTTTTGTTGGCTAAGTAACAAATTCCAAATGACAACATTTTGATGCTATCTAAACGTAAAGTAAAGAATTTAAGATTCAGCGAAAAATAAGAAAATATCATTAGTATTTCGCTTAGTTTTCCTTTCTTTAATTTGTTCGGTTTTTAGTTTTCCTTTTTTGATGGAGAGTAAAGAAAATCTGATATAAAATTCTGAATGCCTTCCGTAAATTGAGACCAGCATGTAATAGAAATAAAATAAAAATAAAAAACTATAATAAATCGGGAAAAAAAAGATTTTCATTATTAACCAATCTTAACCAGAAGTCTAATAGCTAAGAACACAAAAAAAAATCCCTAAGATAAATAAAGCCAATCAGCAAATAAACTTGAATTGCTTAGATTCGGAAAATAGAGTGTTATTGGATATATTTATTTTATTTTACTTCTTTTTTTCTGTTTTCCTTACAAAACTTTCTGTAATCTGTTGACTGATTCTCGTTACTAGACGGAAGGTTCAGGGGGAGAGACTGTAATTCCGAGTAATAGATCAGAGCCTGATATCCTTTTCTACGAATCGAAGGAAACTCCGGTAAAAAGGATTGGTAAATTTACTCATTGTGTTAAAACGAAAGACGGACAGGACAGCATGCGGCGCTTTTGTTTTCATTGCTGGTTTGACAATTTCTGTCGCCATTATTTATGTAACGTAAAGAGCGTGCAAAATTAAGTTAATTTTCGCTGGGACTGGGTAGTATTTGCGCCGCACTTTGTTTGTAAAATTTCAAATTTATTAATCCTTTATCCTTGGTTTTTGTCTAAATAAAGATTTTCTTTCAATAAAATTTTGTTGGTTTGTTGGTGTTCCTATTCAGGCATTTACCCCCTTCCATCCCTCTCCACCCCTCCCCCAGCTCTCGTTCTAGATAGTGATAAATTTAGACAGGTAGATAGACGTTTTCTACAATTCTCTGATTGACTGACTGATTGACTGACTGATTGACTGACTGATTGACTGACTGATTGACTGACTGATTGACTGACTGATTGACTGACTGATTGACTGACTGATTGACTGACTGATTGACTGACTGATTGACTGACTGATTGACTGACTGATTGACTGACTGATTGACTGACTGATTGACTGACTGATTGACTGATTGACTGACTCATCAACGCCCAGCCCAAACCCCTGAAGCTAGAAACTTGAAATTTTCACAGTTTGTCCCAAGCATTACGTAGGCGCCCACTAAGGCGGGGTTTTCCGGAATTTTACCGCTGGGGGGTAAAGGGGGTTTGGATGTTTTTAAACCGTGATTTTCGCCATGAATTCAGCTCGATAGGAGGGTGAAAAGTTTCACTCAGGGGGTTTCCGAAGCCGCTGATCACGAATTCGGTGTTAGATTTTCAAAATTCAAAACGGAAGATCCTGTGAGGATAACGAAAATATCATTTTCCCGCTTTTTCCGGGAAAAATAGCAATAGGGGGTTTTCATGGTCGTCAAAAATGGCATTAGGGGGTTTTCATGGGTTTTTCATGGGGTTTTCATGGGGTTTTCATAGGGTTTTCATGGGGTTTTCATGGACTTTTCATGGGGTTTTCATGCGGTTTTCATGGCTGATCACGAATCTGGTGTTAGAGTAATTCGCAACAGAGAGTCCTCCAAGGAGAAGATTTTTCTCAAAAGTTTTTTAAGTTCTTTCCGGTTTTCTTCGTATTCTAAAACTTATACAAAAAACTTAACCCGGCAACGACGGGTATACAAGCTAGTAATTAATAAAGCAACTGTTAATAACATATATTATAAAATAGTTTTTTTAATGAAGAAATTAGTACTTCAAAAAAAAAGTTTGAAAATACATTTTCAGATAATTTGTATCTATCAAACACGAAAAAGTTAAAACACGAAACATTCTTTACGAACCGCAATAATTTAATTTGAGCAAAAAGAAATAACTATAATTTCTCGTATCCATTTAAAAATACTTAAAGCAACCCTAATTAGAAAGATTTCGGAAAAGTAGAGAAAAAAAAAACTAAAAATAAATAACAAACTTTTCACATGTGAGTCTTACCTTCTGCTAAATTTTAGATGAATGAAAGCCAGACTTCCCTCGTGCACCTTTCCTTGCAGCTTTTATTGCATTGCGTTTCTACTTCAATTAGCACGAAACCATCTTATGACCACATAAATAAATTCTTCAGTTGGATGCCAAAGTTTTTAATTGGTTTGCCAACAGAAACCTTAAACCCATAGGTAGAAAACACTAACAACTATCAAGCATTGAATTTAATGTGAGGATCACTAGTAAAAAAAACTTTTTGATTCACAATTCCAAGGATATGAGACCATCATAGATGCTGAACTTTAATGCAATATTTCGACTCCTAATAGCAACCTGAAAGGAAAAGGAAAACAAAAATGTTATTGTTGTTTAACACAAAAGTTCATTTTATTTGATTAACTCTTATCAAGTTACACAATTAATTGTACATCATTTAAGAAATGTTCTTAAAAGTTTTTCTTTAACCATTTCGCTACTCAAACTAAAGTATTGAAAAAAAGTATTTGTTTTTTGTTCAGATATGAATAAAGACGCCTCTCAAAACACATTTTTATCTTTAAAATATAAAATTTGGTGATAATAATAGATTTCGATTTTTACAGCTTCATCAAAAAAATATGACTGCAGCTTTTCCGGAAACCAGGTTTTTACAATTAACTATCATTTATCTTTAAAACAAAAGCAAAACGAAATTTCCGAAAATAATATTTCATTGAAAATAATATTTCAATCATTTCTTTGACCAAAAAATTGCATACCTCAATGATTTTTTAAAAGTTTTGAATTATAAGTTATAAGGCCTTATCACAGAATTCGATACGAATGATTCGGATCGTAAACTCAATGTTGTTGTTAGTGCTTTATACCAACTACAAAATTGAGTTTACGATCCGAACCATTCGTATCGGATTCTGTGATAGGACCTATAATAAATACAACAATATATATATAGGTATACAATATGGAAAATCTCAAACTCCCAAAGCAAAAAGGGCCTATAATCTAGAGCAGAGTCGTCCACCTTTGGCTCACTAAGCTCGTTTTCCTCACATGCTTAAAATTTTTATCAGTAGCGACAGAGCATTTTAGCGCGGTATTACACACGGCAACTTTCGTGCTTACTTAAGCCGATTTTCGGGAGAAACGACTGAGGAGGGAAAAGTTGTCACTCAAAATCATGGCTTACCGACAATCTGCATACATGCAAAGCGTGTGAACCGGGTTGGGAAAAGTAGTAGGCAGAAATCATTTTCGTTCTGACCGTCAGCAGGTAAAGATCTTGCGAAGTATATGAGCAGCAGCAATTTCAATGGTTTGAGTCCACACACACACATGCAAACTTGTGTAGCATATGCAAACAGGATTGGCTTATTTTTAAGCCACAAATGTAAGCATATTGACTTATGGTTCAACCACAGTGAAGGCGGCAAGCGGCAGCGGCGACGGCGGGCGGCATGGTGCCGCCACACATACCGCCGAGCCAGCTACAATGATAGCGGCACCGTCGGCATATGCTTCTGTCAAAATTGAAACATCAAAACTTATTTAATTCGTTCGCTACTTCGCCCCATTTATTTTCCTAGATTTTATATCCTTATATTGAGGATGGGCCAAATCGTAGAGCACTGGATTTCCTTTTACGAACTCGATTAATTTCTCCTCCGTTGTCGGCATCTTGTGAAATCAAAACGTCAAAAATCTGCATAGAATGTGGCGCCGAATGTGGTGGTTGTCACAAAACAACGAAGAAAAATCGTCATAGAATGTGGCGCCGAATGTGGTGGTTTTCATAAAACATTTTGGGCGGCGGCGGTAAGTTTGACTTTGATTCAAACTCGGCGGCGACGGAAAAAGTGCGCTGCCGTTGCCGCTGTATTGTAGCAGCTCTAGTTGCGCTACGTAAGTGCAAAAAAAATGCCGCCCGCCGGTGCCGCTTGCCGCCCCAATTGTGGTTGAACCATAATTAAGCCCAAAAGTTGCCGGCTTAAATAAGCCAAGTGTAATACCGGACTTACGCAATTATGACAAATATTGTCACATTTTAAGTTCTATCTCGTAAAAACTTGTGCAAGTATTAAACAGCGGACGAAAAATGAGCGAATTCTATGAATCAGACGCTTTATTCGTTAAGTAGCATTTCTACTGTTGATGCAAGAGGTTGTGTGTTGCTTTTTTTCCTCTGGTAGACTGATATACAGTGAAGTACAAAAACTCACGTCATAAACTTAGTATCTTTAATTTTTTATTTTCAATAATGAAGCGGTTCATATTGGGCTCCTTATTGGGAAAAACAATTGCTAGGTATTTGTAGACAGTAATGGAAATTTGCAGTGTTTCAAGTTTAATCAAATTCGCAAAAACAAAAATAATTTTGAGCGCCATTAGAATGCTTTGCCAGTCGAATTTTTTCAGATTTCCACTGGTAAGCACAAACTTTTTTCTTACAAGAACCACAGATTTATTCAACTAGATTGCGTCGCTCCCTGTAATCTTATAGCAAAAATGTGGGACAACGTCATTGTCGCTGTCTCGTTTTCTCGTCGTTGCTAAGGGATTTCAGGGTCAATTATGAATTTAGTTATTTTTGTATGTGGCAATCTGAAAATGAATAAGATTCACCGGTATCGGATTTGAATAATATTCCGTCGGGGAGCTGCATATGCATTTCAATTCCAAAATTTACGTTCAATTTTTATACCTTATATGATACATATATGATATAGAAGTATATTAGATTCAGTTAACCGTTTGTAACGCATCGAACCAATCATCGGACACAAAAATGCACTACACCAAGGTGTTAAGGATGACAAAAGATTTTGATTTCCGCATGTCCGTTCGTCTGCCTGTCCGTCTATCCGGCTGTCCGACTGTCCATCCGCGAATACCATAACTTTCGAAAGGATTGAGCTAAAGACTTGAAATTTTGTACAGTTACGTTTCTCATAAATGGCTAGGCTAAGTTCTTGAACGGGTAAAATTGGATCATTCCTTCCCCCCTCCATATACAAACGAAACAATTTTTTTTGCAATTTTCTCGAAAACGGCGATTCATATTGAAAAATTTATAAAGGTAAAATGTGTTTAAAATAGGATTTTATATAACCCTTCCATACATCAAAATCCAATCGGTCCACTGCATTCCTCCTCTTCTATACAAATGATTTTTTTAATAAAGATTTTGTCTGTTGTCATATGGAGTATTTGACGATTAGCCCCTGGCAGTTGTAACTTTTCTTGTGTTTTTATAACAACACCAGCTTGCATACCGGTCGTTGCCGGGTTAAGTTTTCTGTATAAGTTTTAGAATACGAGGAAAACCAGAAAGAACTTAAAATCTTTTGAGAAAAATCTTATCCTTGCAGGACTCTCCGTTGCGAATTAGTCTAACACCAGATTCGTGATCAGCGACCCCGAAAACCCCCGAATTTTAAAAACACCCAAAACCCCTTTACCCCCTGTTTTCCACCTTTAGCGGTAAAATTTCGAAAAACCCCGCCATAGTGAGCGCCTATGTGATGGTTGGGACATACTGTGAAAGATTCAAGTTTCTAGCGTCAGGGGTTTGAAGAGTCAGTCAGTCAATCAGGTTAAACCACTTTATACATATAGAATAGAAGACTTGTCTTAAACTTCATAAATTTTTCGTGTTCTTTTTTTTTTTTGAAATGGCAGGGCTAGAACTTATTACAAGAAACCTTTCCTAAAAACTCACGTAAAAATATAGCAAAAAAAAATACAATACCTTTCGTGAAAAATTACAGCGTAATATAGAAACTTTTCATTATACCTATATTTAACAAAATATGGAAAAGTTATAGAATATGAAAGAATTCAAAGTTCTTTACCCATCTTTTAAAAATTATAGACTTTTAGTTTAATCTCTTCTTAGAATATTGAAGATTTATTCTCACGATAAAAGCTTCTTTGATCTAATTAAAGTAAAATCATAGGCTTTTTTCATAGCTTAACGTACTCTGACTTTGAGTTATTGGGAAATCTTCTTAATAAACTTAACTTTCTCAAGGGCATCGAATTTATTATTTTTCGAAACGATATTTTCCTGAGCATATTTAATTTTACGTGTAGAAGAAGAAAGTTGGATGAAATTCCAAAGGGATTTAGGATATATGGATCGTTTTCGAGAATTGTGTGGAAAAATTGACAAAGTATTTATCATTATATTTATAATATTAGGAGAGAAAATAGAAATAAATTTAATTGGTGATTTTCTTAATTAAAATTTCAATTATTAAGTTTTAAGAGGAGTTATAAATTATACCTTATATCTTGGGAGTAATTTATTATTAAACTTTTCGTTGATAAAATACTGTGATTATGTATTTTAATTATCCTGTTGTGTAATAACAGAACGACCAAAATTAAAATCTTTTTTGTTTTATTTTCCAATTTTAAAACATGATTTTTATCTTAATACCAGCTTTCACTCCCGCTCTACGAGGACAGATAGCAAAAAAAAAAAACAGATTAATACTACACTCTTTGTTTTCTTTTTCTCCGGTTATTGTATCATATAAAGGGACATAACAATTTTGTATTTTAATAAAAACGCACCCTAAAACTTTTTTTATGATCTGGCAATACTAAAACGTCAGTCAAGGTTTACATTTTTTATTTTTAAGGTTTTTTTTAGGTTTACATGCCACACAGCTGGTCAAACAATTGATCTATTGAAGGAGAAGTTCGGTAATCGTGTAATCTCGAGAAATGGTCCGGTTGAATGGCCACCTCGCTCATGCGATTTAACGCCGTTGGATTTCTTTTTATGGGGTTATGTTAAGTCGTTGGCTTATGCCAACAAGCCAACAACGTTAGAGGAGCTCAGGAACAATATCGAACGCGAAATTGCCAACGTTCCGGCCGATATGTGTGGAAGAGTGGTGGAAAATTGGCTCCAAAGAATCAATCAGCAAACGTGCTCGCGGTGGCCATATGAACGACATCGAATTTCATACTTAAATGTAATATTTCGACTACACCTGGAATAAATTTCAGCCCGATATCCAAATTATTCTGTGTTTTATTTAAATACAAAATTGTTATGTCCTTGTTGAAAGACCCTTTACATAGTAATGATTCCACGAAAACTAGGGCCAGTTCCAATATTTATGGATGCCGTTGCTACAAAATGGTGTAAGGAGTCCTAAAATCGTTTTCCCATATTTTATAGGAACGTTTTCTATGCGGATTCTTTCCCGGTAGAGTGTATAGAACGAATAATCCGTGACTACGGGGTCCATCTTCGGGAAAATTCATTGAGACTCTGTAATGATATCGCGATTATCCTTTTTTGAAATTTTGTCGAGAAACTCATTATTAAGGGGTTTGCCTGGAAGAGGGTTCTTAAGGCCCGAGGGTTCTTGGGCGACAGCATGGAATGTGCAGGTATAGTTTTAGCGATCGCTGATGACGAATCTGATGTTGGAATTTCGAAATTTCGATTGGAAATGGAAGGTTTTGTTGGAATTTCGAAATTGGAAATGTAAGGTTTTGTATGATTAACACAAATATCCTTTTTGCTCTTATTTTCGAGAAATTAGCATAAGAGGTGGCGCGGATCTGAAATTTGAGGACGAAATTTTAGAATTTCTCCGCTATGTTCTCAAAAGTTGTTAATTTTTGACAAAAATTTGGCTTGTGTGGCATTCAATTTTTTAGCATGAAATTGAAATTCAATTTTTTAGCATGAAATTCATTTTTTTTAAATATCGGGGTCCTTCAATTTAAGATGCTTCGATATAAGACGTTTTAATATATGGTTGAAAAAATGACACAAGTTAGTAAAATTTTCAGAACTACAAAATTTCAATGATAAAATTCGTGTCAGATAGTTCTGGAAAATGGTTTTTGTGCAAACACGTGAGAAAAATCGAAAAATAAAATTGGTGGAATAAATCGGCTGATTAACAAAAAAATATAAAAGAAAATTTTTAGTACCTGGCAATCAATATTACTCCTCACATAACTAAATAATGTTCGATTCATAAATTCCTGTAGTATACATTTTTCCGTGTATTTTCCCATCTGCCATACACAATTTCACTAAAAGCTTTCAATTAAATTAAGCTGAACTGGAATAGCCATTTGCCGTAAATGAGCGAAAATGGGAAAATAAAATAAAATGAACGAAAACCAATATTAGCAAAACAAAGTTTTATATTCTCCGCGAACATCGATTCCTTTCGTTTACAATAATTAATAGAAAAAAACATTAAATAGTACAACATGAGAAAAAAAATCCCTCATAATTCGTATAAAATATCTAGCCCAAAATGAAGAAAATTCACCCCCGGGGGATGAATTAACCTTCAGCAGGATGTGATTGGCGTTAAGGTAGGTACATATTTCCCTTTTTCCAAAAGTCTTAACCAACGGCTCTATAAAGTTGTGAACCTTATGGTACCATCAATGAAACAAATGCTACACACAGAAAACACAATCATAAACGTATAAAAGTGGGGAAATTCATACCAGTGTATACAAATATATTAAATACGCACACAAATATCGTTAACATTCACAAGAAGTCACCAAAATTAATTCACTTGCCCTTAACCCTGTCGCGTCTGTTTCGTGTGTCGTTTTAATGAAATTGAATTAGTCAAATAGTCAAATGAGCCTATCGGGGAATATTGCGGGTGTCGGTGCTGAGGTCAAAAAGTTCAACGTTTGTAGGGTTGGCAGGGAGGGTCGAAACGGATATTCGCATCGATGCGATGGTTGGAAAAGTTGAAACAAACAGATGGAAAGTCTTGGTGTATTATTTGTTTGATTCCATTTGTTTACCCACTTTTCCCGAAAATGCTTTCATTTACCTCGGGTGAAAAACTTTTAATGATTGAACGATTGTATACTATATTATAATTATATAATGAGTTAACTTTAATCACAATTAATTGATGGAAATTCAATGAAAGAAATTTCAATTTGAGTTTTCAGTTTCTTTTTTCTGCGATTTTTTCCCTCGTACGCTTCAAAAGAAATTTCAGAGAAATTGCCTACAGTTAAATATTTGTGATTTACTCGTACTATAAGGACACTTTAAAATACTTTTGCTGAACAATATTAATCTGTTAGGACTTAATTTCCATTTACGTCGAAATTTGTCGATATTTCCACCTAAAAGGCTGATAATTAATTGCCTAAGTAAAACTAAGGCCTATCCTAAGGGTAACCGCAATCTTTGCAGGAGCTTCGTAAGGTCACAGGCGATTGTCGATTCGACGACTCGCTTCGGAAGGTCAATTCTAGTAATTTTAATATCTAGGGCATTAATCCTTAGTACACGGAGAAAATCAGCATAGGAAATGTTCCTATAAAACATGGGAAAGCAATTATAGGACTCGTTACACCATTTTATGGCAAAGGCTTCCATAAATATTGGAACTAGTCCCAGTTTTCGTGAAATAATTACTATTTGTATAGGGCTGAATGAAGAAAGGACATATTCCAACAAAAGTAGCACCCGTTCCTAGTTTTTACTGGAAACATTCCTATACTGAGGGGGAAAACCATGCTATATTATGGAATGGAATCGTTCCCATTGTTTTTAGAAATGACTCTAATATTATGCAGGACTCAGTTCTACAAAAAAAAATTGGAACGAATCCTCAGTGTTGGCGGACTTATTCCTATGCAAATAGGATTCAGCAGGCATGCTAATTTAAGCCAATTTTTTGTTTTCGATTATAATTCGCATTTGGTTTACGAACTCGTGGTTTATAGAGTTTGGACCTGTCTACTACCACACTCTAATCCTTCTGTCGGAGAAATTTTTTAATTACAGGGCATTTTATTACTCGGGCTGTTTCATATCTCGAATATTTTCAAACAACTTGCTATTTTGTTTGTTTGTTTGTGTTTTTATCAGGTTCAAATCTCCCAGCAAGATTTTAGTAACGTGTTCAACTACAAATGCAACACTTCGCATCTGTAGAAGGATGTAAATGTGCGTGTAGTGGTGAAGTATTCTTATTTACTTTCGCATCGCCATTGGACGAAGAGAGACAAACTAATGTCATTCCATCCAACCATTATGTTCTTGCATCAACTTTTGTTATTCCCAGTGACATATCTGCGAAAGCAACATCGAATGATTCGGGAATTCCTTCAAATTGTGGAATTTCCACTCGATGTTGCTTCCGCAGAAATATTCATTGGGAATAGCAAACGCTCCTGCTTCGCCAAATGAGGATCCGGAAAACACAAGAAATGAGGATTCGGAAAACACTTTAATAAAAATAAAATTATCGGAGTATTTTGTTACCAGTAACGCTAAAAGTAACACATGTTACTCATGTTACTTTTAGCGTTACTGGTAACAAAATACTCACATATTTCGTCTCATTCCATCTCACACCTAATAAGCATAAGGCTGTCTCGTTTCTACATTGCTAGAGCAAGACATACTTATATACGTTTGGTGTTGAAGTAAGTGCGATAGATATTCACACAGATTGTCAATTGCACGTGAGTTTTTTCCCAACGCTCTAAGAAGTTTCACGCATAGGGTAACAGTGAATTATCACGTTACTCCACTAGGTACGTAACTAGTTCCGAATCTTGCTGGGCTTGTAATCGATTTTTGACACACTTACATTCGTAACTCCGGTAACAATACAAACACAGAAAAAAATGATTAGTAAATTAACCTACAATTTTCGTTGATTTTCAGCCAGCTACAAAAAAATAGATGAACTACCCACAAAAGTAGACAGTCAGCTACTAAAATGTAGATAATTTATCTAATCAGACCAAGTTATTGTCTACTTTTGTCGGTAGTTCATCTATTCTTTTGTAGCTGGCTAAATTGTAGGTGGATTTACTAATCACTTTTTTCTGTGAATATATTTATAAATATGTATGCATACATAAAACATAAGAAAACTTACAATTACCAGGGGCCAGTCGTCAAATGCAGTGTGGGAGAGGGAGTTTACCAGTTCAAGAGCTTGGCCTTGCTATTTACGACGAACGTAGTTATACTGAAACTTTTAGAAAATAATAGTGTTCACGGACGGACGGACAAATGGACGAACAGACGGACAAACGGACGGACAGACAGACGAACAGAAGATGGACAGGCAGACGGACACACGGACAGACAGACAAACGGACAGATAGACGGACAAACAGACGGACAGATAGACCGACAGACGGACAGACAGACGGACACACGGACAGACAGACGGACAGACATACCCGTTATCTTACACAAAAATGAATTACACCAGTGTATTTAGAATGATAAAAATAATTAATTTTTGCATGTCCGTCCATCCTTCTGTGGCGCGGATTGCGGGCGCGCGGATTGAGCTACAGACTTGAAATTTTGCACAGGTCCGTTTTTCGTAAAATGCGAGGCTAAGTTCGTTAATGGACAAAAATGGACCATTAGGAGGGGTACCCCCCATACGAACGAAAACGTTTTTTGCGAATATATCAAAAACGGTGCATCTTATCAAAAAAGTGCAAGAACAAAAGTTATTTAGGATATGATTCTACATAGATCTTAAGGTCGCGGTGACAAGGGAGCGAGAAGAGCACCACCTCATACACATGATTCTACATAAAACTCCCATACATCAAAATCCGATTGGAATAAATTTAAAAAATCTTTTCGAAAGTTTGACTTCAAAGTGGAATTTTGATACAACTGTTCGCCGTTCACTTAAACTTAGAACAATGACATATCACCATACGGGTTTTCAATAATTCCCAGATTGACAATAATAGCTTTTGTTATGTTTTTATTTATTTTTTTTACTTTCTTTCCCCGATGTTTTCTTATTTCACAATTATTTAAAAAAGAGTTTGTTTTGAAAAAAAATCAATGTTTTCTTAGATTTTTCTTAGGGATTTTTTTTTGTTGCCAATTTCCCCAAAAAAAAAATTCTGATATTTGCAAGATTAATTAGATTTGACACTGTGGGAATAGAATAACAAATATTTGGCATCAATTTGATGTGGGCTCATGGCTCATGTCTAATTTGATAGAAATCACTGAACACTATTTCATTGTCATTGTATAATAGAATTTCCTTTATGCTAACATATCTTTACAGCCACCCAAAACAAGATATATATTTCTATTTCTGTTTTCCCACCAACTACCCTTAGTTACATTTTCTCCGTTTTGCCACCGACATAGATATGGATATGCTTAAAGCTTGTGTTGAATGAAATTCATATTTCAATAAGGTAAATTCCAAATACCTTAGCTAACAAGGATCAAAGTCAATTTTTCACTTTCCATTGATGGATTTCCATTCTCCTCTATTTTTCACATACGACACATACACAGGTTGAGCTTATTTTTCTTTATTTATTTCGCTTTCGTTCATGAAAGTTTGTCAGTATCTTTTCAATTTCTTTTCCAGAAAGGGACACGAAACAGTATTCCCAAGAGTTATTCAGGGAAGATCCGAATGCTAGCCAAATGGCAACAGTAAGAATGTGAAAATTCCTGTTTATTTTTGTTTAGTTTTTTTTCTGTATTTTTCTTTGGGTGGTGTTATAAAAATTTCCGTCTGCCTTGACAAATGTTCAACAGAAAGGTGTCACAGGAAATTCCTCATGAAATTTATATACCTTTTTAACTTTCTCTGGTAGGCGTTCTTCAAAAAGGCAAAAAAAAAACATCCCCCTTGCCGAAACAACAACAATAATAGTAAATGGAATAATAAAAATAATAATATTAACAACAAAAGGGGTGGGAGTGAACCACGGTAAGGTATGTATTGCAGGGAATTGATATTTCTCCACAAGGACACTTAGATACAGCTATACATATAAATAGAAGCATTCGTTCTCATCCCTGAAATCCAATAAAGTCCTTGAAACTTGAAATATCGATGGAATTCATACGCATCGTAAGGTATATAAAAAAAAAAGTGCGAACACGCGTTGTTTGGCTTGGTTTGGTTTGTTTTGGTACGTATTGACAGCAACACGGGGCAGTGGGCATGAAGAGACAAAAGGATATCCGACAGGATCCGGTGTATGGAGTATAACCCTTGTCAATCAATCGAGAAAACCCAGTGGCAGGGAAACGAAAATGGTAAAATGGAAAATTCTTCCACTGCAAGGGAATATCGAAACTACTATGAAAAATGTACAACCCCCCCTCCGCAATGGGAGTTAGTGGGTGGCATCCGATATAGACATGTGATAAGCGTATGTTATAGAAATAGGTATCCATAGATTTATTCACTTATTCATTCCTTGGTTAGACATCCTGTTCAGAAAGCATTCAACTGGAAGAGATATCACGCCAAAGATATTGACAGTGGAAAATACCATTTTGCCAATTTTCTTTTATAAATAAATAGACATCCCCGCGTGTACGAGCCAACCTAATATAACGAAGGACTGCCTTTAGATCCTGCCTTTAAAAGTTAATAAAACATACCACAAAATATATGAAGAAAAGGTAAAATAAAAAAAAAAAGAATCCGGGTTGAAAGTTTGTTAGAAAATCTCAAGATTAAAATCTTTCAATCCTTTATCACCAAAGAATTACTGATGCTTATTTGGTTTGAGGGAAAGTTTGTAAATAAATAAAACTTTCCAACTAAAACTATGGAATAAACTTTGAAAATTTCCATTAGTTATATAAAAAAAACTTTCTGATTATATTATTTTCAGCATACCCGCCGTTGGCTGGTTAAAATTGGTTGCGATTTTTTTTATACCCGTATGGTGAAACCAAAGGGTATATAAGATTTGCCTTACCGTTTGTCAATTTGCCAAGATCCCGTCATCACACAAAAAAATGTATTACACCATTGTGTTTAGAATGATAAAAAAAATTGAATTTCGCATGTCCGTCCGTCCGTCTGTCCGTCCATCTGTCCGTCCGCCTGTCCGTCCGTCCGTCTGTCCGTCTGTCCGTCTGTCCGTCTTTCCGTCTGTCCGTCTGTCCGTCTGTCCGTCTGTCCGTCCGTCCGTCTGTCCGTCCGTCTGTCCTGGGCACTTACACATTTATGTTCACAAAATACTACACCTTTTGCAAACACCGATTCTACACTGTATAACGCCGAAAGTATGTATGTGTGAGTGTCAACAATGCCAGCGAAGTCGTTCGCGTAGTTAAGGTCTGAATTACGCGAGCGAGCTTAGTACGTGTCTAGGCGACGTAGTTTCATAATTTCGCTTGAGTGTGCGGTCACCAATGCAAATGCTAAGGATTTTACTTTCGGCGAGAAACTTAGCTCACGTAGTTGAGCTCGCTTAGCTCAAGCGTTCGACGGACGTTACCCCCATCGCACACTTCAGCTGAGCGAGCTCAACTACGTGAGCTAAGTTTCTCGCCGAAAGTAAAATCCTTAGCATTTACATTGGTGACCGCACACTCCAGCGAAACTATGAAACTACGTCGCCTATTTATGAGTGAGACGGACTAAGCTCGCTCGCGTAGTTCAGACTTCAACTACGCGAACGAATTCGCTGGCATCGCTGACACTCACATATACACACTTTCGGCGTTATACAGTGTACACTCAGAAAAATGTCCAGGTCAACTTTTTGTCAGGTTAACTCTGACCTTACAGAGGTGTCTGTAAGCCAGCTAGCGGTCAGAGTTAACCTATCTAAGGTCAACTCGTGCAGCTCCCAATGCCCTACTTCACCTGCTGGTGGCTTAATTTCAGAATTTCTCCGACCGCAGGTCAACTCAGTTTTACTTCGCCACATGCAGGCGAACGCGCGCCTGCCCGAGGCCAATTGCGCCGTATGTAGGGCGTCGAGTTAGCCTCCATTTTTCTGAGTGTAGAATCGGTGTTTGCAAAAGTGTAGTATTTTGTGGACATAAATGTGTAAGTGCCAATTGCATACAACTGATGGCATACATTTATTTAAATATCGCCGCGTAGTTTAGCTCAAGTGTGCAGCGATGTGAGCTAACCCAGCTAAGCTATGTAACTATAGCTAGCCTCGCTCACATAGCTTAGCTCAAGTGTATGACGGCCGTTAGGCCCGCCGTACACTTGAGCTAAGTTAGCTCAGTTATGTGCTTGTTTAGAAGTGGACGTTCAGCGGTTCATATCATCCTCACTTTGATACGTGACGAAACACGCCACGTTAAGCTCTAAACAGGCACATAGCTGAGCTAACTTAGCTCAAGTGTACGGCGGGCCTTATAGTTGACAAAATATTTAAAACCATTGCAACGAAACGCATAGCAACGAAACACCCTTACAACGAATTAGGCATCGTTCCACTTTATTTTCACGGTGAGAATTTTAGTTTTCGTTATTTTTTTCCTATCGTCATTCCCACAGTACCCCGCGCCCTCCAACTTTAACGAAACGAATGCAAACACGTCGCGTCTAAACAGGCTCGTAATGCCATAATCGGATTCAGCGGCGCCAAAAACCCCAAAATGAGATTTTTTTATCGGGAAATTTGAGGAAAACGACAATCACGTTATCCTTACAGGATCTTCCGTTCTCCTTACAGATTTTTCAATACAAAATGGTGGGTCTAAAAGAAAAAAAAAGAATCATGATTTCGTTTTTCGGAACACCGATTTTTTTTCAATACAAAATGGAGTTTGATTTGACGTGGAATTACTAACAAATATGTAAAAAAACCAAAATTTATATTTATAATACTTCCTATAGATACAAACATTATTATGAAAAAAATGAGCAAACTCTTAAAAGGGCACTTCTTTGCTGGAGAGTTTCAAGAATAATTGTCCTTCTTTGATACAAATCAGACTCAAGTAGGGACAAAAGGGATTTTCGTAATTTTACTTAACTTCAAAACCCTATTATACCGTTTGTCACAACGTTCGCCGCCGCCGCGCCGTCTGTCATAAATCATCATTTCAATAATATCATCAAGAATTATTAAATCAAGCCATCTTAAAGACGAACATTGAAAAGATATTGAGTTGGTAGTCGTCGGTAGTGGATACCTATCCGAAAATCTGATTTATTCCCTTGGTTCATCTGTATGTGGTAGGTACCTCTTTCGGACAGAGAAGTGGATAAATGAATGGATGGATGAATCTTAATGGTTTTTTGTTGGCAATGGAATAAAATTAAAGATGAGAATCCTTGAATATGAAGAATATTTCGTTTCTACGATGGCGATCGAATGGAAAATTCCATGTGTATATACGGTAAGAGATTTTACAAAGATGCGACAGTTGGTGTCTTTAATGCTTAAAAGGCCATTAGAGTTGATTGAGATTTGATTAAGAGACGTCTCTCTTCAGTCAAGGCAATCAATTCCAAATGCTGAACGTATAATTAGTTTTAAGGCGAGAGCTACGTTTAGAGTTCATAAATTTTCATTTACAAATTATATAATTTCATATAATTCAGATTTTCAATTTAATTGAATTCTACTTTAGTATATAATATCTTCCAATGGGAATTTATTCAACACAATTCAACGCAATTAATTTCAATAAATTTGTGATATACTCAATTCACTTTTAGCTAATTGAAAAGTTTCTAAGTCTTTTGATGGGTTTTCAATTAGCTTTAATGTTTTGAAATTGCGGGAATTGTAAAGATTTATGGATAAATTAAGGATGCTTCTTAAATATGGGTTATGAAATGTAAGATGAGTGCTTAATAGAATGAATTTTTATTGACACAATATTGCAATTAGTGTCAATCGCTATAATTTAATCTAATTCAATGGCAAATAAATATTTCAATTATGTAGCATAATTGGGCTATACTTAAAAAGCATATTTATGTATGTCCTTGGCACCACGAGTTTTTGGAGAAAACCCTCGTCTCAGACTATGAAAATTGTGCCACAATCAGTCCAGGTGCCTACCTAGAATCCAAAATTCTCCAAAGCAGAAGATTTCGATTGTACGAAGAGGTGATTTATAGGATGCTAAGAAAACACCGAACGAAAATCCAAAAATCTGGAGTTTTAGCTATGAGGCTGTTCAATATTTTTCAGCCACTTTCAACATTTTTTGTGATTTTTTGTAACTACCGTCCTCATACTACTACAGACATAAAATTAAGCTAGAAAAGGAGAGTTTCGAGGTCACTTGATCTAATATAGTGTTTCCCAACCGAAGGTACATGTACCCCTAAGAGTACATCGACTGATTCCGGGGGTGAAATTTGAAAAACAAAATGGCGACAACCAAATAAATATTGAAAAAAAATCGCGAGGTATTGCAAACAAAAAGTATCTTGAATTTCTATTAATAATTCTGTTTTGAGCACAGAAAATTTTCTTTGCCCATACGTTCCACCGCATTTTTGGTCTGATGATGGTTCGACATTGAATTCTTGGAACCGAAACTTTATGTTTCCTGAACATACAACCAAGTTTCATAACGAATGAGGAAATTCAAAATTAAAACTAATGTGACTTTTTTTTAACCATTTGTGTCTGTTTAGATTAGCCGATCCAGGCGCCAGGCATTGAACAAAACTGTCAAAATACAGGCAAGACGAGGAAGTGGGGGACACCCCCTGTATTTTGACAGTTTCGTTCAATGCCTGGCGCCTGGATCGGCTAATCTAAACAGGCTCTTCAACACAACAAGCTCTTTAACACAAAGATTTAGATCTATAATTCACATCCGCGTACAAGAAGCGGATGAAGTGACGAGAACTACACACTGATTAATCATGTGTCTGCAAAGGCACAATAGCTTTAATGAGGAAATTTGTGATCTTTGGGTCAATATTCGCTTCATGAAAATCCTGCTGCGATAGAGCAGCATTTGACGGTTTTCGGGTCGATACAGTGATTAGCTGTAGAGCCTGAATGTCAGTTTCTCTTTGAAGAAGCGTGTAATGGAAACTGGGTCGACACGGTTGCCACCAGAGTTACCTCAAAGCCCCCGTTTTTTCCATTTTTTCCAAAAAGTTTCCATTAATTTATCACCATTCGATTTTTCTTGTTTGCTTTCTGTTTACGTTCCTATTTGTTCATCTCTGTTCGTTCGGTAAGCTATGTAAGCATTCGAGGGAGAAAGAAAACTCCACTCGAAGATTTGTGTGATGAAATGCCGTCAGATCACGCTGTTGCATAAATGCTGAAACACATAGGAGGACTGCAAAGTCGACTGTGACCGCGACTGCGGCGTCAAGTTTGACGTCGAAAAATTTAGTGACCAGGGACGCTATTCTCGAAACGTTTCGGATTTTTCGTTACGTTACGGATTACGAATCTCGCCGAAATGTTTTTTCCGTAATCTAAATCCGAATCGTTTGAAAGATCGTATTCTGGTAACGAAATGTTTATGTTTCGGAATTATATTCACCATATTCACCTCATTCCGAAATGTACGTAGAATAGAGCTGTCAAAACGGAAATATTTGAATAGTTTTGTTTTGTTTATATTTATTAACTAGTGTTTAACTTGTATTAGAGTAATTTTTCACTAATTTAATATCAATTAATAATATTTGACTAGTGTTCAATGTAAGTAATAGTGTATTATGAGTTATTTTGGTTTATTTGTTGATTTTAACGTTTGTTATCGTTTGTTAGGGGGAAGGGAGTGGTTTGATTGAATTATTATGTATAGAGTTATGTAAAATCGTATTCTAAACATATTTTACATTTATAAATTTTACGATATGAAGCGGCGTTTTTGAGACAATTGTAAAAAACTTTCATTTGAATGGCGGAGGGGGGAAGGAGTGGGCCGATTTTTTCCGTCCAATAACTTAGCCGTATTGTTTACGAGAATCGCAACTATAAAAAATTTCAAGACTCTGGCTCAATCCTTTTGAAAGTTATGGTGTTACTTTTACTTCATACAATAATTCCATTCGAAAATCATTATTTTGCGATAAATTCGTGAGCGAATTTTAATTTTCCATTCGTAAAATTTTCCATTCCATTCGCAAATAGAATTTTAAAAATACGAGAATGGAAAAATGAAATTCGTGAGTGAATGAAAACTAAAATTCTCGTGCTAATCATTTGCAAATGAATGAATGAAAAAGAATTATTCTCCGTACTATGCTTATTACACGATTAAAATTATGCCCGCATCGAATAACAATAAACAACGGACGCGAAACGATAACTCAAAGCACACAAACGTTTCGAAAAGTAACATCTGGACGTTTCGGATGGATCCGAAACGTAATGTTTTGTTATGTTTCGGATATTTCCATAATCTAAGTTCGAGAATGCGGTTTCGTGTAAAGTGGTGAATTGCTTCGTAATGTTTGAGACGTCATTTGGAGCAATATAGGCGGTACGTACACCATATAGAGGTCTTTTTCCACTGTACCACAAACGTTTCGGAAAAATCCGAAACGTTTCGAGAATAGCGTCCCAGGGCACCAATCATGTATTCCGACGCGTCTCTGTCTTTCGACTTCGACGCAGCTTTTAACTCTTGACTTCGCCATATCTGCAGCTTGAAATTTCGCGGAATCGTCACTATGAATCGAAACGTGATTTTGACTGTCGCTCCAGCAAATTTGAAGCTGCTGATATGGCGAAGTCAAGAGTTAAAAGCTGCGTCGAAGTCAAAAGACAGAGACGCGTCGGAATACATGATTAGTGCCCAGGTATGTAAATAGAGTGACACACATGACGACGTCGACTGTGACTGCAGCTGCGACTGCGATGTATTTTTTAGCCATAATTCTAAATTCGACGAAATTTTCATAAAAATCTGGGTTGACAATACCAAAATCTTTGTGCAATGTTCGTACACCACTAGAAAAGCACTGTACATCAAATACGCACACGAAATCAGTATTAATTTTCGGTAATTTTCAAATCACACAAGCATTTTTATTATTCTTCTTTAACACGATAGAAAAATTTCTTTTACACAAATGTTAAATTTGTTGATGTTGAAGTGCTGCACGACGTTCTATGTCTTCCATTCCACGTTTCGACTGCGACTTCAACTGCGTAACCGACCGTACAGTCGACGTCGCAGTCGAACTCGCAGTCCTATCTGTTTAGGGTATAAAGCTTGAAGCAGCTAATTTTGTTAATGGAAGCGTCTTTTTTTTTGTGAAATGGCAGCATCAGAATTACGTTCCTGTGTCATAATTGCGGCGTGGCAAACCGCTAAAAAGTGTTCCCCACTATGGATGTCGTTGCGCATCTCATTCGCACAACTACGACGTGGGCGCGACAAAAATTGGTTATCACCGCGATTTGCATGATGACGAAATATATGAATAAAGACGTCACTGCTGCTTAAAATGCTATTTGGAAGTGTGTGTATAAAACCTTAGGTTAAGAAAACCGAAGTTCGTCTTCGGGTTCGGTTTCGGCCAAAAACTGACCGTCGGTCGGAATATATATATACTACTAGCAGACCCTTCGTTGTGAGCTTAAAGTTTTTTGTATAAATTTTAGAATGCCAAAAAACCATAAATAACTTAAAAACTTTTGGAAAAAAACGCCATCCTTACAGGACCTTCCGTTAGAGTTATTGTTTGAGTTATTGCGTAAAAATCGGTCCAGTAGTTTTTGAGTTTTGTAATCTCAAACAGACCAACGGACAAACATCCATTTTTATTGTATATAGACATAGATTAGAGAGTTACTATAGATGAGAAGAAAACGCATTTTCCCATATACTTACGTAGAGTAAATAGCTGCGCTAGTGGAATATTTTCTGATGACATCGGTATTCCTTTTCACTCCTTCACGTTCAATTGGAATGCACAATTGACTCATAAGACACAAACACAAACATATCCGAGGCCAGCGCTTTGTTTACATTCGTCGATGGGAATCATTCGTAGGCGCACCAGTTTTCCATTTTACTATTAGCGTTTTTATAGCACGCAAAATGTCCGCGAAAAACTATGTGCAATGTATTGTTACACGGCAAAAAATCCTGGAGTATTTTTCAATCCAAAGATTATATTGACGAAATCTTAATACATTTTTTGGATTGGAATTTAATACATGCGAATTTTTGAAAATATTTTAGCCTTTTTTGCAGTCAGATTTGAAAAGTTTTTTATTATGTATCGAACTTAAGTACTTTCAACATTAAAGTCTACAATTTAATCAAAATTTTAGACTTTAATACTGAATTAAACCAAAAATAAATTTATAAAAATTTCCAATCCATATTATTGGATTAGAATTTTCCATTGGATTACATATAGGTCCAGCGTAATCCAGTTTTGATTGGAATTCACTCCAAGATTTTTTGCCGTGTAGGGAATGCTCGACAAACAGCAAAAAAAATCCCAAAATAAAGTTTTTTACACCATTTCTCACACAAAAGCAATTCATGTCTCTACGAAGCAAATGAAACAGATGCAAAGTACTCTTCTTCAGGAAAAAATTTCTTCCTCGTTTCTTATCTATAGTAACTCTCTAATCTATGATATAGATAACTAGGGACTGCGCCCCGAACCGCTTCGAGTTATTGCGTAAAAATCGGTCCAGTAGTTTTTGAGTTTTGTAATCTCAAACAGACCAACAGACAAACATCCATTTTTATTGTATATAGATAACTAGGGACTGCGCCCCGAACCGCTTCGCGGTGAACCCCCCGCCCACAGGTCGGCCTTCGGCCTCCTACGGAGCCTCTGGCCGCGCGTCTCAGTTTCCAGATCACTTTACACCCTCCCCTTACTTCCCCACTTCTCGGGCTACTCTTTAATGGGTCTAAGATGGGGCTGGACCCCCGACGAACATATATGCCAAATTTCAGGCCAATCGGTTCAGTAGTTTCCCCGCGAAAGAGTAACATAGCGCAAAAACTAAGCTTCAAAATCACGTTACCCCCTCCCCTTACTCCTTCCACCCCTCGCGTTACTTTTCCGTATGCGTATGTTGGAACCAGAGTGTCTGTGGACTCATGCGAAATTTCAAGTCAATCGGTTCAGCAGTTTTTGCGTGAAAGAGGAACAGACCAACAGACAAACATCCATTTTTAGATAATCATCGCTGGTTTTTCTTCAAAAAATAGCTTTTATAACAAATTTTGTATAATGAGATAAATTATTGTTTGTTGATAAAAAAAATCCCTCTTAAATATAAAGTTTCACAAAATTTTCATCTTTTCTTCGACTCAAACATTCGAATGCCTAATAATATTTTCCTGTGTTCAATGTTGCGTTAACAAAAAACTTTATTGCCCTTCCCCGAAATTCGCATTTATTTAATTCATAAAAACACGTATTTTCTTTATGTAAACAATTTCGATCATTTGCAAAAGGAATTTTTCTCTCCTTACCTACTAAATTATTTCTTCTTCATATTTTCGTCTTCTATAAATGGAAATGGTAAAATTGGCAAATGAATTTCATAAAAAGTAATTCCTCAAATGACCAAAACATCCAAAGAGAATTTATTTGCGAAAACTTTTTTTCAAATGTATCCCTCCTCCGGTTATAGCTTGAGATTTTCCTTTCTTTTCAACTTAAAGCTTTTGAAAACTAATTATCCTCATAACTTAGGGCCATTAAAATGAGTACTACTTAAAAATGGAAGTACTTTGAGCAGAAAACGAAGTGAAAAAAGTTTCCAACAGACGAAAATTTGGCCAGCATCACTTCATTTCATCGGGGAAGAACCGGAAAAAAATATTCCTCAAAATTTTAGCTTACAAAAGGACTACAGGGGAGCGAAATTTTTGGCTTGTTTTATTTTGATTTTAAATTGGACAAATATTCGCGACCAAGTAGCTTCACAATAACCTAAAAGGACTTGAAATGTATCAAAAACGCCATCAATGGGGAAATATTTTATGAAGAAATCTTGAATTCTATTGGTATAAAATACCAACAGCATTATTCGACCTTGATTTATTTTATTATTCAACCAATTCTATCTTTCGTGGACATTTTGTGTTTCTAAAAAGGAGAATTTTAATGTAATTCAATCAAAATGCCTGAAAAAACGACTAAAAGTCAAAAGCGGAAAAAAACTTGTTCAAAAATTTTACTTTTCTGTATTTTTATTAAGAAAAAGTAACATTTTTTCAGGTATCTGATGAGAAAATTAGAACATAGGGGTGGGAAAATTTCTAGAATTTTCAAGACTAGAATTTTCAAGAGTGGAAAAATTTCGATCAGAAGCCCGAGAAGCTTCATTTGAAAGGAAAAATTAATAAGCAATAATTTTTTCCCGAAATGATTTTTCTTTGAAAGTTAGTTTGAAAATACGTTCCCATACGTCCCTGTAATGGCTGCGACAGTCCCAAATTTAAGCATGTTGTCCCGGCATCGTCCTGAAAACTAAAATTTTGTCCCGGATTTTTCAAACAAGTGTTATAGTTTTCACAGTTTAAAAAAACAATTACTAAATATGGGACGGTTACTCTATTCCGGCTGAAGATCGCTTTAAAGTACGTTTTTTTTCGCCAGCGGCGCATTTTTTCAACTATTTCCCACAAAAAGCGCATTTTTTAAATAATTTGGCCTGCGGTGCATTTCCCTTTACTGGTACCTTTCCGCTGCAATTTTTTATAAAAGCGTGAAAATTTAAGAAAATTTGAGGAGGAGGATAATAACGTTGTCCTTATAGGATCCTTACAGATTTCTTAATGCCAGAATCGAATTCAGCGAACCCAAAAGCTCCTAGATGAGATTTTTTTTCCGGAAAAAGCAAAAGGAAAATCGTGTTATCCTTACAGGACCTTCCTTTGTCCTTATAAGGACGAAGTAGTGAAAATCCTTTATTGTCATCGGGTTTACGTGTATTTCAGGTCAATCGGATGAGTGGAAGTGAGTCAAAATTAGATTACAAGATTTGACATCCACAGACAAACAGACAGACACGAAGGTAAACTAAATAAAAGCTTTTAAAAATCAATCATTTCGTTTAAAAATACCAAAATATAATAAAATAATCTATTTCTAATTATAGGGGAGAATAGGGAGACTTGATCCCTTGGGGGAGACTCAATCCCCCTCACAAATTTCTTAAATGAAGCATTTTTCAATTATTTTTAATAATGTGTTTCTTCACATTCTTAATCCGAAAAAAACTTATTCAGTCTTCACTTTTTTTCAAATTTGTTTTTTGCGAAAATATTGTTTTGGGTTTGTTTCTATGATTTATCCAAAGAACTTCCTTCTATTTTCATTTCCAAAAGTTTTTACAAGCTTTTATTAAATTCTCGCCTACACAGGAGTATAAAATCGACTACTGCTTCCAACGTTTTTCCATTTCCAATTGTGAAAATTCAATCAAAAGACTGATTCTTAAATACTTTCACGCCTTCAAACTGTTTAATTATTAAATCCTATAGAGTACAAAAAAGA
The DNA here is from genome assembly GCA_964034945.1 of Chrysopilus asiliformis. NCBI lineage: Eukaryota > Metazoa > Arthropoda > Insecta > Diptera > Rhagionidae > Chrysopilus > Chrysopilus asiliformis. The sequence goes on along the minus strand of OZ035963.1, from coordinate 48,897,334 downwards.
TTTTATTAAACACGTCATTTTGAGCTTTTCAATTATTGACTTTATCCTTAAGGTGGAAATGTTTGCTATAGCACTTATAACAATCTCAGATAAATTTTCCGATTTAATCTCACGAAAATGCTATCGGGTAATCCCCTTTGGTTTACTTAGGTCCAAATCCAATAAGTTTTTTTTTTTTCTTTTTTGTACACAAAAAATGTTTAATCTCTTCTGTGTATCATTTTCGGGCTTATACTAGCGTTGGCCGAACCCAAAGGTACAACAAGAAAAATTCATTTCGATTCAATTGGCGTCATTTTATTGTGATATTTACCAAATAAATGGGTGCAAAAACAAAAAATCAACTGCGAAGCGTCTCTACATGAATTTCTTATAAATAAATTCTAGTTGTGAGAATTCTTCGGCTGTTTCTTCCATTAATCACAGGTTGTTTTTTATGACGGTTAATCGCAGGATGTTGACAATTGACACAAACCCTACGTAAAGTTAATAAATCTTGGAGAGGTGGCTTAAAAGATAGGATCAAGTTGGGAATAGGAATTGGTAAATTAAAAAAAAGACACAATTCATGCCCGGTTTTTGTAATTTATCTGGCAACCCTAAGTCTTTTTTGTTATTGATTATAAAAATTTTTTTAGGTATCATTTAGAAGATTATTGTTTTCCTCAAAGTTACTTGCGATATCAAATAACTTTGATTGTCTAAATAAGGCCATAAAACTAGAGAATGGATAATAATCGCACTATTAACGCCAATTAGAACAGTCTATTAAGCACAATTCAGCCTAACGATTACGATTACGATTACGATTACAATTGCGATTACGATTACGATTGCGATTACGATTACGATTACGATTACGATTGCGATTGCGATTACGATTACGATTGCGATTACGATTACGATTACGATTGCGATTACGATTGCGATTGCGATTGCGATTACGATTACGATTGCGATTGCGATTGCGATTACGATTACGATTACTATTGCGATTACGATTGCGATTACGATTACGATTACGATTACGATTACGATTACGATTACGATTACGATTACGATTACGATTACGATTACGATTACGATTACGATTACGATTACGATTACGATTACGATTGCGATTACGATTGCGATCACGATTGCGATTACGATTGCGATTACGATTGAAGCTTTTCAACCAATGAGATTAAGGCTTTCAACGATAGGGACATGAAAGCATTGGACGAGGAAGCTCAGTCGTAATCACAATCGTTAGTCTGAATTGGGCTTTAGGCCAGTTAGAAAAACTTTATCACCAGATTTGAACACCCTGTGAACATTTACGACTTTCCAATTTTTTTTTTATTGATACCTTACACAGGGACTACATTGACTTTTATTTCTGGTGTACTAGCAAAACTGTCTGCTAAAAAGCCAATGTGGACCAATCTGGTTTACCAGTTTTTCTGGTAAGACAGTGCTGGTATACCATTTTCGTAGACAGCGCTGGTATACCAGATTCTGACAGGCGAGCAAATTAAAATGGCGGAAACTAAATTTTCGAGAAAAGATATATGGGAGCTTATCATTATTTTACGAGAAAAGGAATTTATGGAATGCAGATATTACAAGAGAGTCGATTTGAGAGGGCAAAGGGTAGATTAATACTTTTCCAGACGTTTTAAAGCCAATATTTTGGCCACCATAATTTGTTGTTTCCTGCTTACTGACATTTGGCCTACTGAACTGTTTTACCAGAATTTGCCCACCAAACAAATTTGACAGATTGCGACTAAAAGGCTTACCAGCTGGTATACCAGAAATAAAAGTCAATGTAGTCCCTGTGTTAGACATGAGTGTTTTTAATCATATTAACGGATTTTATTTATTTTAGCAATTCCTCGTAACAGTGAATCCAATTTTGAAGTTTTTCACGCTCGTTTTTCAAAACGACGGCGATTATAACGCATCTGATTGTCCACTCTATAGATTATAGGCTCCCTATATAAAGGTTGCCGTTTATATGTCAGTGGGCACGTTAAAACCGGTGCAAAGTTGGCAGTTTTCTCAACGTAGTATCAGTATTTTATTTCAACAATGCCTGCCAGCTTAACAGCGGTATTTTGGCATCCCTTGAGATTTTTTTGAGAAATTTGAGGAAAAGGATAATCATGTTGTCCTTAAGGCCTGTGTCCACATGGAAGTTTATTTGCAGAAGTCCCTTCTAGCAGAGACTTCTGGAAGTTTTTCCCGTGGAAACACTAACTGCAAGTGAACTTCCAGAAGTTGTGACACCAGAAATCTCTTCTGGAAGCGACTTCTGCAAATAAACTTCCATGTGGACACAGGCCTTTACAGCACCTTCTGCTCTCCGTATGCCAGAATCAAAGTTTGGGGTCCCCAAAAACCCCCAGAGAAGAAAAAAATTGCTACTGGCACAAAAATGTAATTTATAGCAACTTCCAATCAAAGTGGGACAACATACCTAAATCCGGGACTGTTCTGCCCAATCCGGGACATGTGCTCACCCTATCGAAAAGGTGTACAAATTGTAAAGGTAGAAATAGACACTGCGATGGTCGTACCGACTTGTGTTGGACCGATATCGGGCCGACGGTTGTATATAGCACACACACGATACGATTTACTTGCGATTTGATCGAATAATCAGTTTTTACTAGCAAATATCACTCGAACAACACTGCACAGTTGTGAAATAATATCGTATCGACGGTCGCATGGCAGACCACAAACGATACAATCTGCCGCGTGCAGGTTTTGGCTCAGCGACGTACGACCGTGCGATATCGGGCCCAACCGTCATTTCGTGCGCATACACTATACAATTATCGCATGCAACCGCAAATCGGCCCGACGATTGTACCGACCATCGCAGCGTCTATTTCTACCTTAACGCATCGAACCAATCATGAGATACAAAAATGAACTACATCAAGGTGTTAGGGATGACAACAGATGTTTATTTTCGCATGTCCGTTCGTCCGTCTGTCCGTCCGTCTGTCCGTCCGTCTGTCTGTCTGTCTGTCCATCCAGAGACTTGAAATTTAGTATAGGTAAGTTTCCCGTAAATAGGGCAAAATCGGATCATGCCTTCACCCCTCCCTCATACAAACGAAACTTGCATTTTTTTTTGCTATTTTCTCGAAAACGGTGATTCATATTGAAAAATTTATTAAGGAAAAATGTGTTAATAATAGGATTTTACATAAACATTCCATACTTCAAAATCATATCGGATCACTCCTTCCCGCCTTCATACAAATTGAATAATTTTTTTCTCGGAAACGGCGAGTCGTTTTGAAAAATTTATTAAGGTAAAATCTGTTTAGAATTTGATTTTACATAAATATTCCATACATCAAAATCCCATCGGACCGCTCTTTTTTCCTTCTCCTATAGAAATGGGTTTTTTTTAAATAAACATTTTGTCTGTCATCATATAGAGTATTTGACGATTGGCCCCCGAGACTTTATTAAATGTATTATAAGAAAAAAAAGAAAACAAGATTCATTCAATGGTTTTTCACTCGTTTTAGCACCAAAATTGGTTTGGAAAGTGCCAGAGATTTACTCGGTGAGGACATCGCCGTTTGTGTATTGCGGTTCGCCGTGGGAAAAATCTATGTATCTTATTTGTTGACACAATAAGAAAGGTAATTTATTGTTATCAGTTCGTAACACATTTGCTCCTTGTGGTCATTAAGTTTCGGCAGCACACGTTTTCATTAACGCAGCAGCCATAAGGCTAAAAAGACCAACGTCTGCGTATATAGACACCCACCCACAGGTAGGATTATAACTTTTGTCCTGCCGGAAAAGCGGAAAGTTTCAAGGTAGGCGGAAGATTCTTTCCCCACATCCTTCCAGCAGCAGGTCTCCAAACAGATAACGAATGCGAATCGTTAGGCATCCGTCTGATGTTCACTGGAAGTGGATAAAGTGTTATCTTTCGTGTCGTGTTAAAAAGAACAGATAAAATTGCGACATTAATGCAAGATGACATGTGACTTTTAGTTCAATGTGACGGTGACGGTTGAAAACATCTTTCTTCTGGTAGGAACCACAGGGGACAACGATTCCAGTGCATTTACTTCGACGAGTACTCGCGTTCACAACTGAGCCATAGTCAGGTTATCTACACGAGCCGTCACTTGCCTATACATCATTTAAATTTATAATACCTACTGAAAAGTGTTTCGTTATATCGCCCATGCTTAACACTATATATATATATATGCTGTGAAAATGTGCCGTTACATGTTACGGAGCCATTGCTAAGACATTTTATTACCCACTTTAGGCGCTCGGGAGGTGCCAAAGATAATACCAGGTGAAATGGTTTCAATTCTGGCTACATGGCGTTTTCGTTTGCTAGCGTTTTCCATTCCTTTGACATTTGGGGATAACCTCTTATTTCATTTTATTTAATATTAAGGCTGTTTTTATTCTATTTCGCGTGCCGTTTCATCCTTTATCTTTCGGTCTAAGACGGTAATTTCATTAATGGTTGACGACGACGACGCCCCATTCGTTTGCGCTCACTTCTGGCATCTGACAATTTCACTTAACTCCATGAATATGACAAGTGGGAATCTTGTTATATAAAATAAAATTTCGCGTCGGAATATTTCAATTTCTCAAACCTAATATAAAATGATAGAAAATTATTCCCGTTGAACTTTTTAACCTAACACGAGCTAGGAATACATTTTTTATAACTCACACCTACCAGAATATGAGATACTTTCGTTTCATAAATTAACTCTTTCATGCCAGACTTTCTCCCTGCAGTCAGAGAAATTTTGTTGTTGTTGTTTTTTTAGTGCTAGACAGGCACCGCACCATGCACGATTTGAAATGTTCACTCTTGCATCAAAAACTGTAATAAAAAGTTGCTTATCAGCGGGCATCAAAGGGTTAAGAGCAATGAACACCAACTATTCATTAAAATTTAAATTCGCCTATTTGTTACACTATCAAAACATTTCTCAAATAGTATTTTAAGCAGCCGTGTCGTCTTTAGGCGAGAAACACAATTGACGCAGCGTGCTGTAGCGTTGTGCGTTCACGCAATGGAATTCATGCAGCAGCGTTGGTTGATGACACAATTTATGCAGCGCTGCAAGGTCATTTTTAAAATTTATGATTGCGCACACTTCAATTTTCAAAGAAAACGCGCATATGTGGATAAGCAATTTTTTTTTGCATATGTTTATACCCGTATGGTGAAACCAAAGGGTATATTAACTTTGCCTTACCGTTTGTAACGCCAAGATCCCGTTATCACACACAAAAATGAATTACACCAGTGTGTTTAGAATGATAAAAAAAATTGAATTTTGCATGTCCGTCCGTCTGTCTGTCCGTCTGTCTGTCTTTCCGTCTGTCTGTCTGTCTGTCCGTCTGTGGCGCGGATTGCGGTCGCACGGATTGAGCTAGAGACTTGAAATTTTGCACAGATCCGTTTTTCGTAAAATGCGAGGCTAAGTTCGTTAATGGGCAAAAATGGACCATTAGGGGGGGTACCCCCCATACGAACGAAATCGTTTTTTGCGAATACCTCAAAAACGGTGCATCTTATCAAAAAAGTCCAAGAACAAAAGTTATTTAGGATATAATTCTACATAAAACTCCCATACATCAAAATCCAATTGGAACAAATTTTAAAAAATCTTATTGGAAAGTTTGACTTCAAAATGGAATTTTGGTACAACTGTTCCAATTTTGATACGAATATCACCATACTGGCAATTATTAATTAATTAATTAATTAATTAATTAATTAGATTGGCAATTATAGCTTTTGTTATGTTTTAATTTTTCAAAACGCTACGTCGATACAGACGCATGCATTACTACTGCAGGATCAATTGTGTATGCAGCGATAAGAATACACGCGTTTGATGCATGCGTCATCGTTACTCCGTCAATTGTGTTTCTCGCCTTATTCACATATTTCGTCACCAGGCAAATCGCGGTGATAAGGAATTTTTGTCACGGGGACATCGCCTTTGTGCCAATGGGATGCGCAACGACACCCATAGTGGGGAACACTTTTCAGTGATTTGCCACGCCGCAATTATGACACAGGAACGTAATTCTGACGCTGCCATTTCACAAAAAAGGCGTTCCCATAACAAAATTAGCTACTTCAAACTTTATGCGACAGCGTCATCTGACGGCATTTCATCACTAAATTTATTCGAGTGGAGTTTTCTTTCTCCCTCGAATGCTTGCTTAGCTAGGCGACCGAACAGAGATGAACAAATAGAAACGTAACCATAAACCGAATAAGAAAAATCTAATGGCGATAAATTAATGGAAATTTCTTGTATTATTTAATAAGATTGGCACGGTTGCATGCCGTGCCAATCTGGCAATTATTGAAAACCCGTATGGTGATATGGCATTGTTTGAAGTTTAAGTGAACGGCGAACAGTTGTATCAAATTTGTTGTATTTCGTTCGTATGGCGGGTACCCCCCCTAATGGTCCATTTTTGCCCATTAACGAACTTGAATTTTACGAAAAACGAATCTACGTAAAATTTCAAGTCTCTAGCTCAATCCGTGCGCCTGCAATCCGCGCCACAGACGGACAGACAGACGGACAGACGGACAGACGGACAGACGGACAGACAGACGGACAGACATACGGACAGACAGGCGGACAGACAGATGGACGAACGGACGGACATGCAAAATCAGATTTTTTTTTATCATTCTAAATACACTGGTATAATTCATTTTTGTGTATGATAACGGGATCTTGGCGTTACAAACGGTAAGGAAAATTTAATATACCCTTCGGTTTTACCATACGGGTATAAAAATATCATTTCTTTCCTTTTTTCTCAACTAAATTAGCAAACAGAATTTTTGATCGGCGATTTCAAACCTCAGGAAATGTACTGTCAAGCAGTCAGAAAAATGGAGGCTAACTCGAGGACCTACATACGGCGTAATTGGCCTCGGGCAGGCGCGCGTTCGCCTGCATGTGGGCAAGCAAAACTGAGTTGACCTGTGGTCGAAGAAATTCTGAAATTAAGCCACCAGCAGGTGAAGTAGGGCATTGGGAGCTACACGAGTTGACCTTAGATAGGTTAACTCTGACCGCTAGCTGGCTTACAGACACCTCTGTAAGGTCAGAGTTAACCTGACAAAAAGTTGACCTGGACATTTTTCTGAGTGAGGTAACGTGAATCTTCTTTTTTTCCCGGAAAAATCAGCAAAAGAAGGATTTTAGGTTTCTTGATATTTCATCTATAAATCCCTTTTTCTTGGTGCTCGTCAAAATTAAGATTTATTTTCTATAAAATTTTCTTGTTTCGGTGGTGTTCCGTTTCAGCCATCCTCCCTCCCCCCTCCCATTAAGTAAAATTATGTAGATTCATTTTTGTACAAAGAGATTTTTATTTATTTAAGAACTTTTATTTTGTAAACAAACTTTTAATGTCTTTTTTTTTTCTTTTCTTTTTAAATAAAAATGACATTGCGCCATCTTAAAAGCCAAAAGTTGTTTTTATTTTTTGTTGAAAAGAATCTCTGACCAACTTTCCGAAACAATTTTTTCTGCATACAATTTGAATCTCTTAAGATAATGGGAAAGTCCTCTAAAAGACAAACTTTTTGTCGCTTTGTATTTATTTGCTTTATAAATACACTGTGTGTCAAAGTAAATAGATCCGAATGTCGAATTATAAGAATTTTATTTTTAAATGACAGAAATTGTTCATTATTCTATTTACAATTCATAGCCAAATACAAATTAGAACTTTTGTGAAAATTGGGATGATTTTGTTTCAAATAAGACCGCCTCAGTCATTTCTTCTATTTGTCCAAAGTACTGTCTTCATCACTTAAATGACACACAACTCGCAGGATTCTTCAGAGAAAGATAACAGTGTGGGGGAAAAAAGGCAGTAACAAAAATAAAGACATGCATAATATTTTCAAACAAACATAGACAGGGGGCAAATTTCCTTGGGAGCCACAATGGCACACTTGAATAATTTTTCCGACTGTGAACACCAGAAAAAAGTGAAATGTTTTTCCTCTTATCGTTCATTTTTGGTGGCGTTTCATCAATCAAACAGGGGATTTGTCTTTCAGGGTGGTTGAAGTTTTCTATGTTTTCTTTTTAAATATTTCTTTCATTAAATTTGCTTCAGGCAGGCACCCGGATGTAGACGACAAGGAAAGGACAAACGGCTAAAATATTGATAAACTACCCCGCCCCGTAAGTACTAGGACGATCTCAATGAACACGAAAGAAAAACCAAACATCCTGAAAATTCAAAAAGGACTCGGACTCGAGGATTCATAAAAAAAGACTCTGTAAAAGAAAGAAAAACCAGCGTTAGAACAGGGAAAATTTATTCAAATCGCTTTCGTCTTTTCTGTGGAGATGAACTCTGATTTCAGAGACAATAAAACTTGACAGTTAAATAAAAAATTTCCCAGAATCAGGAATTTTTTTTAGTGGATAAATATCAATTTTTTCTACTGGTTTAGAAACAATCAGCAAAAACCATAAATAAAATTGGAAGGTATACTGAAGGGAAATTTTGGGGTGACGAAAAATTGTTTTTGTCAGGTTCAGAAAAATGGAGGAAATTTAATTTCTTCTGACGAATTATAAGCGGAAACGTTTAAAGTTTGTTCATCTTTTTTTATATCTGTCACAAAAGTCCGGAAAATGTTTTAGATTTGCCAATTTGAAATTTTCTTTCCTTCTTTTAATATCCTTGTTGCCATTTTAATACCGTGTATTTTATGTATCAGAAGAGAAAATCGTTCTCATTCAACTTGACGTTTGTTTAATGAAAATTTGTTCCAATAAAAGAAACTTTTAAACTTTTTTCCTTAAATTTTATGACATAGGTTTCGTAATGCATTTGCACAAGCGGAAAATTAATCCCAGTAGAAAGAAGCTTTTGTATAAAAAGGTTGAAATAACTAAAAAAAATACTCGTTTACAAAATATTTTTCGGAAAAAGGTTGGCTTTTAAGAGAATTGAAAATATTCATTTTTTATTTGATACTAGCTTACATACCCGTCGTTGCCGGGTTAAGCTTTTTGTCTAAGTTTTAGAATACGAAGAAAACCGGAAAGAACTTAAAAACTTTTTAATGGGTCTATGTTGGGACTGGACCCCCGACGAAGATCTATGCCAAATTTCAGGCCAATCGGTTCAGCAGTTTCCCCGCGAAAGAGTAACATAGCGCAAAAACTAAATTTCGAAATCACTTTACCCCCTCCCCTTACTCCCCCAACCCCTCGCGTTACTTTTCCGTATGCCTATGTTGGAACCAGAACTACCACAGACACTCATGCCAAATTTCGAGTCAATCGGTTCAGCCGTTTTTGCGTGAAAGAGGAACAGACAGACAGACACCAACTCATTTTTATATATTAGTATGACAAAAAATATATTTTTTTTATTAAATAAATTAGAAAATAAAATGATTAAAAAACACAATACACACTGTCGAAAAAACGGAGTCAATCACGCACTGAAACGGAGTTTGAGGGAGTCCATCACCTATCGGAGAAAATCGAACTCCGGGCTACGGAGTTCACAAAAATTCCCTATGGGTATTAATTTTTAACAATTTTTCGGTGTTAAACCAACTTATTAGATGGCCGAAAAAAAAACCTCGCAAATTCTTTTTTTTTGCAAGCATTTGAGATGTTTTGAGTTTTTTTCGTGTTTTCAAAGTTAATATTGACTTGTTAACAACTTTTCTTGCATGTCTCTCCCGGGACTCGAACATGGGACCTCTCGAATCGTAAACCATTTGCCTTTCCAATAGGTTGTTGAAGCCAATTGGAAGGCCTTTTCTAAACGTGAACACCCTTTACAATGAAAATAACTCCCAAAAGGAGGAGTTGGAGTGAATTTTTGACTCCTTTTCGGAGTTAATTCAAAATTGAGGTCAAAACGGTGTTAAAATGAATATTTAGCTCCGTAAAATAAAAATGTAAAAATAATTCCGCGCTACGGTGTTACATTTTTTCTGAATAACACTGCGAGGTGCTTACTTTTAGCTATGTTTTGAGGCGGAGTTAATTCGTCCCCGGATTTTTTCGAGAGTGTACACTGAGAGAAAGAATCACATTCTGGTACTAAAAAAATGGCGTACTATGATTCTGGTGCACCTCACTATATTTTTTGTCAGAAGAAAAGCTTTTTTAAAAACTTCTCACAATCGTTCTATGTCTAACACTATATTTTTTGCTAACCCTACAACATTTATAGTGGCGCGCCACAATATTTCTAATCCACGCTACAACATTTCTAGTCCGCGCTACAACATTTATAGTAACGTGCCATTATCTTTCAGAAAAATAAAATCTTCATTTTCCCCGGGTTTTACGATAGTAATAGTAGGTTTTTGCCAATTTCCCAGTAGCGTATTTTACTTTTTACAGAATTTATAAATTATAAATATTTCCTAAAGGTGCCGCTCCACATGAGAGTAAATACGCTAGTAACTCTCAAAAACTCTCGAGAGTTACTCGCAGGAGGTTGTCCATTTGAGAGATTATTTCGGCGATTTTTCAATATCTTGACCAATATCTAGAGTTTTTTGACATCTTTTTTTCTCGAGAGCGACTTGCAAATTTCAAACGCCGTTCGAATCTGGCGAGCTACTCTCCGAGAGTTCAATGGAGGCGTGTCCACTAGAAAGTAGAATCAATTTTGACAGCTCGCATACACTAGCTCACGAGTTTTTGCGAGTTTCTGCCGGCGGCTCTCAGAGACGTGTCCATTTGCGAGTAGCTGCTATCAAGAGGTTCTCGCTGGGATTTACTCTCATGTGGATAATACCTTTACGTATTATTAAATTTTGGAAAACTCTTGCTCATACCGAGATTCGAACCCGAGATCCCTGGGTTGAGGTCCATTCGCAAACGCATACGGCCAACGAAGTCAATTAACAAAGCGATTTTAACACGTTCGTGACATCGTGTACCACTGGTGGTACATGTACAGTTTTTTAAAGCCGCGCGAGTAAATAGTGCGGTAGTTTTTTTGTGGAAGTAATATTAAAAACACGCACCGTGTACCACCGATGTCGCACAACCGCCAGAAAACAAATCGCTAGTGTACCACCCGTGGTACACGATGTCCAAATGTAAAAAAAAGTTGAAAAAGCAAATGTCACGAACGTGTTAAACGTCACTTGGCACTTATACTTTTTTTTTTAAAAACTTCTGCACTTCTATTTTGATTGAAAAATTTTAGAAATTAAGAAATTTGAGTTTTGTTAAAGGGAGGTATACTAAATAAGTTTAGTCTTGTAATTATAATCGAAAACTTATTTTAAAAAATCAATTCATTCCCTAAATGTTTAAAGAAATAATAGTTTTCTTTAATTCCTTAAAAATTTGTTTTTGTTGATAAAACTTCAAACCCTACCTGTATGCGAAAATTCCGAGAATCATCGGTCCGAATACTTCAATGCAATTTGAATAATTTTATTAGTAGTTTTTCCTTTATGATGCTACATTTTATGTGTGGATAATCACAACTAAACGAATAACATTGTAACAATTTTCAACAACGAACGACTATTTATAGCGAAAGGAAAACGGAAGTTGAGTGAATTTCTGCTATCGAAAAGGAGAAATGGGTACGAAATATTGTGTTTTCTTTAGCCCACGTAAGAAAGTGTAATCCATTTGTAGCGGAACATAAAATTTAATAATGTAAAAGCATAGGAAATCTAATGCAAGTATTTCTGAGAAAATAAAATGAGAACAGAAAGAAAACTTTAAAAGGATTTTTAAGTTTTATCAATGGACCGTTTATTGCGATCCATCAATAATGTTTATTGAATATTTATTCACATCACCAAGTTTTTTTTCTTAAGTGGTACTTATCTTACATTCAAAGAGTCTAGTTTTTTTGAGAAAGTTTTCCTAAAACTAATACAATGCTATTAGCCGAAAACATAAAGAAATTGCATAAAGTGTGTGTGCTTTCTGGAAAAACTAGTGGGTATATATTTTTACTTAAAATTTTATTGATAAAGTAAAGACATTTTGAACAGGTATATCAAAATTCCACTTTTGGAGTCAAACTCCAATCGGATTTTGATGTATGGAAGTTTTATGTTGGATCATATCCTAAATAACTTTTGTTCTTGGACTTTTTTGATAAGATGCACCGTTTTTTGAGATATTCGCAAAAAACGTTTTCGTTCGTATGGGGGTACCACCCCCTAATGGTCTATTTTGCCCATTAACGAACTTGAATTTTACGAAAAACGAATCTGCGTAAAATTTCAAAATTCGGAATAACCTAGGTACCAGTAATATTTTTTGTAAGCTCTTTCAATACCGACCAGGAGTAGCAATCGTTGCATTGAGCGACTTAAGCCCGATCTCAAAGGTAAAAGCAGACGTAGTTAAATTCAAAAATTTCCGCGAGATGGCACTTCTCTTATACAGAACCTCTAAGGACTAAATTCCCACATCAATCCTCTTGAATTTTATTTAGATTAAAATTTTTAGCTTTTATGATTTTTCAAAGTTTTTCAAGATCGGTAAATCTTATAAACTCGGAAAAATTATAAAATTTCTACATATTCATGTCCATGTCAGGTTATGAAGTACCCCTGATATCGCCAAATCGTGTTCCTTTAGAGATCTACGTCTGAACGCTCCGGAGTGTTTCATGGAAAACGCCTTATGATTATTATCAAAGAATAAGTATCTGAAGAAGCGAAAGAAACCGAAATTCTCATAACCCACGTTTGAGTGAGCATAGGCGATATAGAAAAAAACGTTTTAAATGTGCAGGCAAAAGGTAAGTCTCTTTCTGTCATGCACACTTAAATGGTCTCTGCAAAAAAACAAAAAATCACGGAGTTTATGCAATGTGAGAGGGTGATCCAAATGACCGAATATTTTGAGATCAAAATTCGAAAATCACATTTTTTTTAACATAAAAACTGTATTTAGTAAGCGAACTATACGCAAAGAAGGCCCACGAGTCATTTTTAAATGAAATTTTTGTTAAAAAACTGTGTTAAGCTGTTTTTTTTTCTTAAATTGCTGTGACATAAACAGCAGCTTATTGGCTCACCTTAAACACGAAATTTTCTCTCATCACAAACACAAACATAATGCGGCTGGCCCCATTTGTTTACATTTTGTTGAGGCATTGAACAAATCATTTTTCGTATGTTTTTCACTGCACAAAAATAGGTTTCCGCACTGAAAAATGCCACGAATAAAATTTTTAAAATGCCTTGTCACCGAATGTTTATTTGTCACCGAATGTTTCAAGAAAAACCCAGAAAGAAAATTTTTCAGGCTTCCGATACCGATGGAAAGGTAAATTTTTGGTTTTCTTCTAAAAATGCGAATAAAAAAACAACACTTGGCGAAAAAAACAACACTTACATCAAATTGAAATACGTCGCAACGTGAAATCACAATTTTATGTTTTGGAATCGATATATTTACCGATAAAATTTACTAAATTTCCGCGACACCGGAGTTTGTTTTGAACTGTTGTTTTGAACTGTCAAAGTCAAAGCGGTATTTGAGTAGTATTGCCAGGTGTTTTCTTTTGTAGTTGAAATTAAGCGCGACAATTTAAAAGGCAATTCCTTACTATTGTGCTTTATTTTAAATACATGAAATTTGATAATTTCGGTTTCTAAAATATAATGTTCCTTTAAAATAAATCCTTAAATTTATCTTAGGAAAAAAATTTGGCTAACTTCGATAAATCGGCAAGATTTGATAAACATAAACGGCACTTGCATTGATCGTGTTTGCGAACTTCATTTCCACGAAAGAATGTTTTGTTCCGCAAATCGTCTTCGGAAAAAGACCGACACAAAATCACGTAATTTTGAAGATTTTCGTAATTTTGAACGAAATCTTCCTCGAAACCACGAGATTTCCAGTACATTAACCTGTTTTCAAAAATCACTAAAAGTATGCAAGTTCCATAAAATTACGAACGAAATCAAGCAAAAACAATGAATACAACCCTGCATCACTCATTCAGCTCTCTTGAGTACATCAGTTTTGACATTTGTGCTGGATTGGAACGACGGAGATATAAGAAAAAGAAGCCGTGTTCCGCACGCGAAAAGGATATATTAGTAAACAACTTACGCGGGGCAAAAAAAAATTGACTTGTTTTTGATGCGATTAGATATGAAATGGAAAATAATTGTTTATTTTCATTACAGATAATTTCCATTGTCGTCTAAAGTGTCTAATTCTGTTTGCACATATTTCATCGATGTTTTGAATTGTATTATTCATCATATTACTAAAATTTATAGCAATCCTACACTAAAATTCATAGCAATCCTGTAGTTGAAATGTGAAACAAAATTACCTTAATATCTGTGTGAACACTTTGGTTTAAGTTCTAAATCATTTCGTAAAATTACGTGATTTTGTGTCGGTCTGAACTTAGTATAAGAGCTTCATAAAACTATAAACTAATTCATTTAATAAACATATTGTTTAAAGTTGTTATAAAACTAAAAGCCAAGCAATAGATTTTTATTAAATTCGTTATGGTTGCTGCATGAAGAAGTGAGAATTTAGCTGAAGGTGGTGTGGAAAATCACATATTAATTTATGCCTTGGTTAGATTATTTAAATTTTTTTAGCATGAATTTAGATTCAATATTTTTTAAATTTATAATTTGCCAAATGTTCATCTGGCAACCCCCCATATGATAATTCTCTCAATTCCGACATCTTGTCTCACACACACATTGAATTTCGTGTTCTTATGCAGACAAGACGATAGCTATACTTTTATCGGACGGACTCTCCACTCATCAAAAAATTTTGTCCTTTCTTTCCCTTCTTCAGATACTTATTCTTTGTTATTATCGACAAATACTCGAAAAAAAAGTACTTGTCATCATGGATTTACTAGAGGCAATCATATTTTATCGCGATGACAATTATTCTATTCTGTTCCTTAGTAAACAAATATAAGTACCCGCACACAGTCATATAATTTGAAATACGTTCAATTGGAAAAAACGAAACTAAGGACTCAATGGGAATTAAATCGTCCATTACACTGCAAAAAGGACCCCATCCAAGCGTAAGCTTAAATCAAAAAGAGAATAAACGGAAATATTGGATTCATCGATTTCAGATTGAGTTTCTTAGATGTTTGTACGTTTTCGTGTCATTTCTTACATACCAGCATAAATAGGTATGTTTTTATCAAAACTAGTCCTAGTCAATAGAAACCGAATATAGACAATCACAATTTCCTCCCTGACAATCGCAATCAGGGCTGAGAAAATAACTAAATCGGCGTGTAGTATTGTAGGGTGACCAGATTTTTCTTGGGTCAATCCAGGACAAGATGAGCAGAGTGGGTGGCGAGGCTCTTTGCAACGGAACACCAAAGAAACTACAAATTGTATATATTTACAAAACAACACTTGATAGAAAAAAAATACAAAAAAGAGTTTAAAAAAATCTTTTACTTTAAAAATTGTACTAGAAGGGAAAAATCAAAAAGGAAAGCGAGATAAATATTTATTCCATTTACCTTTAATGCATTTATCTCGCTTTTATTTCTGACACACAGCGCTCAAAAAATTATTTTTTCCTTTTTAGTACATTTTATTGAGATAAAAGCTGTTTTTATTTTATTTTTTTTTTCAATTTTTTGTATTTTATCCTTTTTAATTCGTATTTCGTATTTGATTAGTATAACTAAAAATCCAAAATAACGTCTATCTTTCGCGACTCGAATACTTTTTAGTCTTCGAATATAAATATCCTTGCTTTTGAGTCATTTTTGCAGACCTTTAGGCACTTGGCACACTGAATGCGAATTCGCACCGCATTGCGAAAAAGTTCAAGTTTACCATGCGATCTTATGTCATATGTCATCTACATGAGCTCTAATTTTGTATTACGTAACAATGCGATCTCCGCAAAATTGCAGTCTCTGCAAAATTAGAGCTCATGTAGATAACATACGATATAAGATGGCTTGATAAGTTTGAACTTTTTCGCAATGCGGTGCGAATTCGCATTCGGTGTGCCAAGTGCCTTAGACTCTAAAATCGAATTAAGCGATCCCAAAAACCCCTTGATGGGAATTTTTCCAGGAAATTTGGGGAAATTTGGGGAAAAGTATAATGACATTATCCTAACAGCACCTTCCGTTATCCTTACAGACTTCTCAACGTCAGAATCGAATTCAGCTATCCTAAAAACCCCCAAATGAGATTTTTTTTCGGGAAATTTGAAAAAAAGGATAATCACGATATCCTTACAGGACCTTCCCTTATCCTTACAAGGACGAAGTTGTGAAAATATTGTGTTGTAGGATTTTTAATTGGAGTTGTAATTGAAAATTACCACGAATTAAAAGGTTTGACGTATCCAATTCAGTCGTGACGTCATTTATTCTACCGATGTAACATGTAGAAGTCCAACCGATGTATGTAGAAGTTTTCCTACCATTTTTCCAATCATTTTTTCAAGAATTGTTCCAACTATTTTTCCTAGCATTTTCCCAAATAACTTTTTGTTATTACAATTGCAAAATCAAAGTGTTTCGCTTGAAATACTAGCTGCTACTGACTGAATGTTAGCTAATGTACTTTTTCGAGTCAATTTCCAGAAATATAACTGATAAATCTGGTGGCACGTAGCGATTGCAAAGAAATTTAATTGGTAAATGTATTGGTACATACCAGATGTGTTTCAGTTTTATTTCGCAATCGCAGGACCCTGAAATTCAACTGAAAAAACTTCGTTACAAGGACGAAGTAGTGAAAATATTGTATTGTCATCGGACTTACGTATGTGTGTAAAATTTCAAGTCAATCGGATGAGTGGAAGTGGGATCCAAATTCGATTGCAAGATTTGAGCCCGACAAACAGATAAGAAGGCAAGCTAAATAAAAGCTTTTAAAAATTAAGAAATGTGCGTTCATTTTTTTTTTTTAAATAAAATGAGGAATTAATTTAATTTTAAAAGCGATAAAAGCGGAATAATCACAACGTAAAGAGCGAAATGATCACAAAGGAAATTGTAAAAATACCATTATGGTTCAACCACAATGAAGGCAGCAAGCGGCAGCAGCGACGGCGGGCGGCATGGCGCCGCCACACATTCTGCCGCGCCATGATAGCGGCACCGTCGGCACATGCTTCTGTCAACATTGAAACGTTAAAACTTATTTCATTCGTCCGCTACTTCGCTGTATTTATTGTCCTTGAGGTCTGTCCTTTTATATTGAGGATGAGCCAAATCGTAGAGCATTGGATTTCCTTTTACGAACTTTTTTAATTTTTCCTCCGTTGCCGGCATTTTGCGAAATCAAAACGTCAAAAATCGTCATAGAATGTGACGCCGAATGTGGTGGTTGTCACAAAACAACGAAGGAAAATCGTCATAGAATGTGGCGCCGAATGTGGTGGTTTTCATAAAACATTTTGGGCGGCGGCGACAAGTTTGACGTTGTTTCAAACTCGGCGGCGACGGAAAAAGTGCGCTGCCGTTGCCGCTGTATTGTAGCAGCTCTTGTTGCGCTACTTTAGTGCAAAAAATGCCGCCCACCGCTGCCGCTAGCCGCCTTCACTGTGGTTAAACCATTAAAATGAAACGCGCCGCAGGCAAAAATTTTTGGAATATACAACCCGTTTGTCGAAAATCGTTAAAAAAAATGTGCGGCGCAAAAAAATCGTTATTTACAGAAACATCCAACGGGAGTAGAGTATTTTTTGCATATTTAGTGATCGTTTTTTAACTGTTTGATAAATTAAAACACTAGGTTGCATAATTCCGCGACAAACTTTTAATTCTCGGAACTCCGGGACAATATACCTGAATCCGGGACTGTCCCCGTAATTCCAGGACACATGGTCACCCTAAGTATTATGAAGGACTTTTCAAATCAAGAAACTCTACCCATATTCAATTCTAATCGACCGATAATCATCCTTGATGGTAGACAGGGACATGACTAAGGCACTGATGGAAGAACCTCATGAAAAGTATATAAAAAAAATCATCTTCAACCGGTAACTACACACAATTATGTCTGACAAACCAAAATAAAAATAATAATACAATAGAATGAAATCGAATGAAAAAATAAAATCATTTTGTTACTATTCTCTAAGGAAAACCCGAATACAAAAAATCTCAATTCATCCTGGGGATTGGTTCTATAGAGAAATTATGTGCCAATCATGTTAAGTGATGTAGAAAGCAACGATCTTCGTTCGTGGGCCAGGATGTGTCCAACGTGTCCCGTTTAGGACATTGAAAGTTGAACGACAATGCCATTAGCAAAGCCACCAAAACTCAATCAGTCTAGAATTCGATTATACGGGAGGCTTTTTAATTAAAACTCATCGGTGAATGACCGTTCATTGGACCACATTTAACGTCAATCCCGACTAAGATCTTCCCTGATTTCATGTGGGAGCAAAGGACACTCGGTAATAATTAATGGCAAGGTCCAAGGAGCACAATTCGGTGTCTGTACGGATACCTATGTACGTGAAAAAAAACCGTTGGTTTAACGTCAAGCAATAATTCTTCTGAAAATTCAAATTTAAAATGTCACTTGACTTCATATTTTGCAGCTTATTTAAAAGTCTAATTTAGTGTTGAAAAAGTGATGAATGAGCTTCTGGGAAAATACTTTGAATTTTCTTTGGAAAATTCTTAAAATTTTGTTTTTTAGAGTTCACTTTGAAAGATTTTTATGCATATGTATTTTATAATTTGCATTTGCATAAAAAAGGTAGAAAAAATCCAACAAAGTGAATTTCACAAGTGTTGACTCAAGTCGTAAATACATGTCGGGTCTTTCAATAAGGACATAACAATTTTGTATTTAAATAAAACACAGAATAATTGAGATATCGGGCTGAAATTTATTCCAGGTGTAGTGGACATGTTACATTTAAGTATGAAATTCGATGTCGTTCATATGGCCACCGCGAGCACGTTTGCACTGATTGATTCTTTGGAGCCAATTTTCCACCACTCTTCCACACATATCGGCCGGAACGTTAGCAATTTCGCGTTCGATATTGTTCTTGGGCTCCTCTAACGTTGTTGGCTTGTTGGTATAAACCAACGACTTAACATAACACCAAAAAAAGAAATCCAACGGCGTTAAATCGCATGAGCGAGGAGGCCATTCGACCGGACCATTTCTCGAGATTACACGATTGCGACCACCGACTCAGAATTTCGGTAGTAAGTTTTAATAATTTTCAAACGTTGCTCGTTCGTGAACTTCACCATGATAAAAATGTAAACCTTGACTGACGTTTTAGCATTGCCAGATCAGAAAAAAAGTTTTAGGGTGCATTTTTTTTAAATACAAAATTGTTATGTCCTTATTCAAAGACCCTTTACAAAGGTAAGAAGTTTAAATTTCTACAGAATTAGTTCAATGGGAAATAAAAATACCGAACAGAAAGTAAAGATTACTACCCCAAAAGTAACGAATGAGTTTCGTATCATAAAAGTAACGAACTCAGCCCATCCCTACTCCTGTAGACTATAATCACAAATTGCTGCTTTGGCATACAAAATCTCTGTGGGTACACAGAAAAAAATAATGTCGTATTATTTACAAAATGGGTTTTGTTAAGCCTAACAAAAAAAAATTCGTAAATATTACTGAAGTTTTGTATATACTACGAAAAAATTAACGAATATTTTTTCGTATAGTTACTAAAATTTGTTAATATTACGAAGTACATTTTGTCAAATCTGATTTGCATCATGGCGTCATTACGATACACAAGCTTTTCTATTAGTGGTCTCATTAGCCGCTGTAAGCATCCAATTCCCTGCTGTTAATGTTTGGATGCCTGCAGCAGGTAATTAGACTACTAGTAGAACTGCGCCACACTTGTGCATGACGAAAAAATGGCGACGATTTTGTTAGTCGATTCGTCAGTTCTAAAAACTCGATTTTAAAGCGATTCCAATAATTTTTCATAAAACTGATGCAAAAAATCAGTTTTGGGAAAGCATTTCTTAGTTTAGACATTAGTTGGAATGCTTTTTTGAAATATTTTTTATGCCCATTTTTTTCAGATTTCGATAATTTTTTCCCATTTTCGAAAAATACTAAACGGGAATAGTATTTTTTCGAGGAAACACAACAACATTCGCCGAGAGAATTCATTCGTTCGAAGTTTTTGTAAGAAAAATCATTCAAAATAAATTATTTTCATTTCGCATCATATTGGCCGTCATAAAACATTTCCTCCATACGAATATTCAATATAGAAACTATCAGAAACAAACAAGCATCTCTTAATTTTTGAAGTCATCACACTAAAACAATTTCCGCTCATTAGTTGCATATATTAAATTCTATGAACACACACTAAGCAAGAAACAGAAAGAGATTCCATATCAACAAGAGAGATTTGTTTTTGTAATATTTACAAAATATTTGTAATATTTACAAAATATTTGTAATATTAACAAAATTTTTGTGAAAACGAAATACAAAAATACAAAAACTTAACAAAATTGACATCATACCGATAACAAAATATTTTTCGGCCCATTGGAGACAAATGGTTTCGTTATATTAACAAACGTTTTCGTAATATTTACATACATTTTATTTTCTGTGTACAAAAATCTCACCATCAAATCTCCTAAATCGATAATCGATTGCGAAGGAGGCAATGGAGAGTAGGAATGTCCTAGAGCCCAGGGACTAATGGGTATTGGATAAAAACGTGAAGACATTTGTATCACGACAAACAGCGGGAGTGTATCGAAGAAGGATAGTAAACTGGGGAAAAGTCAATAAGTCGACCGGATTTCCCCGGAAAACTTCTTAAGTAAACAAATCAAGAAATCGAACGATCCCAAGGGATGGAAGAAATCTGTTTTATTTATCTAAAAGCCTATCCAGCTCCTCTTGCCATCGGTTCCATTACTATAAACGTCAGATTCTCAACGTTCCTTTCTCATCTTTCGAATAGTATCTACATACGAAAGTCAATTCATAATAAACAGAATGGGAATATTGAGGACCGTTTCAAATGGATTAAATGCACAAACAACCCGTGTGGGATGTATAACCGGACACGTGACATAATCTGTGATTGGAAACTAACCCAAGTTTTTCTTCACAAACAAATGAGCCGTTTCGTCTTTAAAATAGCATGTTGTTGGCCATTCCGGCTTTACAAAAAAACAAATCGTGCCGACTTGATTCAAAGTGACAAATTTCACATTTTAAAGGCATTGATTTTTGTCATGTACTGTGAAGCGAAACCGGATTCAGGTCACCAGAGATCACCAAAAAGGACATCCGGGGACACCCTCATCAACGATCCTTGAGCACTTCAATAAGGATAAGTGACATGCATGACATCACATCGCTCGTACTCTGCATGAGGCCGCAATCAAGTAAAAAAAACTATCACGTTCAGTCGGAGAAAATCTTGGCTAGATTGGATAGTCATTGGCATATTTTCCTTTAACTCCCAAACCCTTCCTGGATCAAGGAAAACCGAATTGAAGTGAAAACCTTGAACTTATCATTGGTTTATTAGTTGCTTTGCAATAGGTTAAAATGTCATCGTTATCCTGCTTGGATTGTCATTCGAGAAAACAGGATTTGCTTCTTAATTGATTTATTTTGACAATTGGATAATTTTTTTTTCCAATGTTTTCGTGTGATTTTTTTTCATTATTTTCTTCTTTTATTCTGTTTAATTTTTATTGTTTGTTTGCTCACGTAGACTACATTAACGGATTATATTATTATTGATCATGTTTAACTAGGATTATCTCTGCCCTCGTGATTCACATATAAAAGTTGTTTGCCATAATAAAATATTTTTCATATTTTTTATTATAAATCGTATGTTATTAAACCAGAAAAAAGAAATTCTGAGCGCTTGTGATGTCTGTGAAATTTTAATGCATCCACATTATGTCACATAGCAACACAAACAGTTAACAGATATTAAAATTCCTGTATGTGGATTCATTTCGTGACACAATAGAACAAAATTGTACGTGGTTAAATTATAATGCATTCAGGGTGGGAAATTTATTGCAGATTCGTTATGGTGATATTAATGGGTTCTTGTTTTTATGTGACGCAATAGATAGAAAATATTTTTATCTTTAAGATAGTTGAGCTGCAATTAAGGGATAGGTAATGGTTGTGGGGAAAATAGCCTGTTTCAAGGAAAATATTGCACAAAGAACCATGCAAGAAATAGCGTTTTTCGTGCCCCTGGGTTAACTTTTGAACCCGTGTAGGTTTTACTTTGGTTGAGGACTTTTTGGAGGGGTTAACGAACTTTCTTGTGATTTTTCACAGAAATCATGGAGAAAGTTCGTTAACCCCTCACCATCCCCCTGCAATTCGGTGGCTCTTGACGCCATATACCATATACACTCAGAGAAAAAAAATAGTTAATTTTATTATTTTTGGTAGTTGATGTTGATAATTCTACGAATCTCGATGAACATCCAAAAATAGTTAAAGTTGTTAAAGAATAGTCAAGAAATAGTGCGAAATAGTAACCATGTCTAAAATGCTCTCATTTCGGTGTTTACAGCAAAATAATCAATTTTAATTATAACAAATAGTTAAAATACAAATAACTATTTGGTACTATTTGTTTATCGTTTTGTAGTTGAGTTCTCTAATTTTAACTACATAATGATAGGTTTCAGATTTGAAATAATAAAAAAAATTATATAATAGTAAAAATGACAAATTTGTAATAAAATCTATTACAAATTTATTAAAAATTTGCTACTTTCTACTGACGCGTCATTTTGCTCCTCGTTTTCGTGTGGTAAAGTTGTGAATTTTTCAAGTGCATTAAATGGAACAGTCAGATTATCAAGAAGCAGCTGAGGGTGCGCCGATTATTGTGTTGGATCAAACTTCACTGGATCCCCTATTCGTCTTGTTAGATTCTTGGGATTTATCATCTCTATATCCTATATTCAACGGTAAGATTTTTTTGCATTTTTTCAATTTTTCCAACATTTTTACTTAGAAATAAAATTCGTTTCTTCCTTAACTTTCCAGAAAAATAAAATCTTAAAGAACTGTGCTAACAAAGAGACAGGCGAATCAAACCATCTGAAAGCGGAGTGTTCTCTAACTGGTATTATTCATTTTTATGCTATTTTGTTGAATAAAAACTATAACAAGTACAATATTTGCTTTAAATCACAGAGCACTAATACAGTTTTTTTAACTAGACGAAATTCTTGAAATATCTCCAAGATGATTGGATAAAATGCGTGAGCAAATGGGAAAGTCTACACACGCATTTTCATAAATTTCGTATAAAATTAAAGACAAACATAACGAGAACGGAAATACGACAGAAGGTAATTTTTTTTTGTTAGTAAATTTCTCATTTTACATTCTACTTTTTATATAGATTCTCGTGATGCCATCCTCATGCTAATGTGATTTTGAGTTTTTCTTTTGTGATAAATCCTTGTTAAGGTTATTTTTACTGGAAATAAAATATTTTTGTAGCACAACACATTCTGTTTTTTTTCTGTTGAGTTTCTGTTTTTCAGTAAATTCAGGGCAAAATAATTGAAAAATCATTATTTTTCTAATAATTTTAACTAATTTGTAATAACAGTGATTAGAAAATAGTTAAAAATGACGACTTTTGTAATACACAGTAACTATTTTAAAGTAATTTCAAACACAAAATAATTATTTTGAGTCTGAATTTCTACTATTTCGCAGTAGACTTAATGAAAAAATAATTGTTTTTTAATAAATATAACTATTTTTAAATTAAATCTATAATAAAATAATTAAAAGTAATTATTATGCAATAAAATTTTACTACTAATGTAATCTGGCAAGAACTATTTTATTGTAATTATTTACAATTTTATATTGTGATCAACTATTCTTTATAATAAAGATCAACTACAAAAGTGATAGTCACGATTTGCCATTACTAAATAATTGAAAAGTTGTTAAAAACAACTATTTTTTTTCTCTGCGTGTAGATGAAACTAGAGACTGTGCCCTTTCCAAAAAGTCCATAACCAAAACGAAAACTTCACTGATTCAAAAGTTAGTTTAGAAGCAAAATCGTGCATCGTTCTTTAAGCGCGGTCCACACGCTCCGTCTTTTTGCTCCGTCTTAGTTTGCGCAGTTTTCCTTCTTAAAAAACTGCGCAAATTTTGCGTCCACACGGTTCCGTTTTTTATATATTTTACACAATTTTGTTTGAAACTTCATAGCGTCAGCATATCGTATTTAGAACTTTCTTTTATGATAAATATGATGAATATTGAATAGATTAAGCGAGCAAGACGTATTACTTTTCAGCTTTGCTGTTTGTATGATTTGTAAAAAAAAATGTCGACGAACTAAATGGTGCAAACAGTGGTTATTAAAAAGAAGCATTTATTTTCATGTGAACTTGCTTCAAGAACTGCTCCATGAAGAGAATGATTCTAATAACAACTTCTTAATGAATTTATTTTCTTGACAACCGTTTCGCGATTAGCACTTTTATCAATTTCCTTGAATTTATTTATTAGCACTCCGTCCCTATATTCCTTGTTTTTAACTTCCCACAAGCAAGAAAACTATATAAATTTATAAAGTCCTTTAAAAACTCTTTTGAACAATGCCACAAATCAATCATTTTCGTGTAAAATCATTGACGATTGCAGAAAACTGTGTAAAAAGAGTGAGTTTTCGTCCACGAGCTACGTCTTACTTGCGCGAGCCACAATTATTTTCAGGCACGATCTGAACTCGCACAGGCCACACTTTGGCTTGCGTAATCTGCCGCTATCTTGTCCAGACACTCCTGTGCAAACTTGGTCGAAGATGGAGCGTGTGGACCGCCCTTTAGTAGCAAAGCTGAACTTATACATAGTGGTGGGGTGAAAAAAATATTCAACCCATCCTCTTGATTGTGAACCCCTCTCCTGATCTTTTCCGAACCGCTACAGCAATTTCAACGCGGTTTTCACAATTGAGTGAGTCTTCCTTTAGGGAATTTTTCGCTCGATAATGTCGTCCTTACTCCTCGACTGTGATCCCCTCTCCTGATCTTTTCTGAACCGCTACAGCAATTTGAACGCGATTTTCGATATTTTCGACAGGAAATTTTTGCCCAGTAATATCGACCCCACCTAGGGTGACCAGATCTGGGGTCTTTGGGTTTCAACACCGAATCTCCGAGCAACGGGTTTTGTTACAGGGTCTCCGGTTTACGCCAAAAGTCTCCGCGTAACGCCAAATTTTTAAAAAAATCGTTTCTGCTTTTCACTTTCTGAGAACATTTGTTTTTTTTTTATTTAATTCTTGTTTCGTTTTATAGTAATCCCTCCAACTGCGCGGTTTCGCAACTGCGTGGTTAAGTTTTTAATACCAAAATTTCGAAATTTCGAACCTAACCCCAAAATTTCATACAAAGTAGGGTTCACAGTGCGCGGTTTCGCTTTGCGCGCTCTTTTTGTGGAACGTATCTACCGCGCAGTTGGAGGAATTACTGTATTGATTTTTTGTTTTTAATAAGCGTTGTTTTTTGTTTAAAAACGAATTAAACACTTTTAAAATTTCTTGCTTGTTTTGGTTTTCTATGAGCATAACATCTTATGTTTATATGGAACTATTTCATGTATTGTGATAACTGAGAAATGTATTACGATATCACAAACGACGGATGGTTCTATGGGAGTTGGTGTCCAGATTCTTCCCATATTTTAGAGTGAAATATTATCCTTTTTCGCAACATTAATTTTTCAGCACCACAACCAATGTCCGGGTTTACAGAAATAGGAATCTGGTCACCCTAACCCCACATCATGTCTGTAAAAAAATTCCTCATAGGTATGGCTTTCAAAAGTAACAAATCGAAGTTGGCTTTTTATACACTTTCTATTAACTTCTCTTTGGGGTAGGTGATTTTTGCCCAGTAACGAACTTAGCCTCTGCGTCTCTAGTCTCTAGCTCAATCTGTGCGCCCGCAATCCACGCCACAGACGGACAGACAGACGGACGGACGGACGGACATGCTAAATTCAACTTTTTTTATCATTCTAAACACACTGGTGTAATTCATTTTTGTGTGTGATGACGGGATCTTGGTGATACAAACGGTAAGGCAAATTTAATATACCCTTTGGTTTCACCATACGGGTATAAAAAAACGATCACTGAATACGTACAACGTACTCTATTTCGGCTGAAGGTTGCTCCAAAGTACATTTTTTTCAACAATTTTCCACAAAATATGCTTCATTCCAAAAAAAATTTTGCCTGCGGCGCATTTCTGTTTATTGCTGTTTTTGTTCACAATTTCCATTGCGGCTATTTATAAAACGTACAGAGTTCATAAATTTAAGGTATTTCTGCTTGGCACGGTGTATCTCTCGAATTAAATAACTGCGCCACCTGCGGCGCACATTAATGATAATTTTACTTGGTTTTAATCTAAATCATGTTCTATTTTATCTGGAAAGGATTTCGTAAATCATGTTTTATCATAATGTTCCCAGGAACATCAATGTTTTTTTTTACTTGGTTTTAATGTAAATCAGGTTTTATTTTCTACATAAAATTGGTTTCTTATCTTGTTCCGGATTAACCCAAAAAAAAGTCTATAAAGGAATCCCTCTATTTTTATAATTTTTCGGCAATTTTTTTTTAAACAAGATCCTAGTTTGCACTACACATGTTCAACTTTCTAAAATTGTTTCAAAAACAAGATCTCGGTTATTCGTCGTAGGACGGCCCCCTAGTTTTATCATAAATTCATATACACACCATTAATATTAATCCTAAAAAGTAAACTGTAATCATACGAATACGTATTAAACGTTAATAGAAACTGCTCAAGGACAAACAACTGAAATCCTTAGCAAAACATCTTTTATTCATTTGTTTTTTCTTCCGGGATTTTCATTGACTTTTCCGACCTTGTTGCTGGATGACGACACAAATGCATAAAAATCATAAAAAATCATGTGCAGTTTCCTGTGATATTGCTTCAGGTTATCTTGCTATGTCACTAGTCTTACACAAGTACAACCAGGACAGCAGCTAAGTTTAATCGTATATGTGAGATCAAAGCATTCTTACTAGTGCACTGGCATGTGATATTTGCTAGACATATTTGAATAATAAAAATTGCAACAGCACCTGGAAAATATTCTACTCTATACTTTACTGAATAGAATATACGTGTATGTTTTTGATATTTTCTATTGTTCAAAATATTCATTTTAGGTCGATATTATTTTATGACGTGCACTAAAGTAAGAGAATAGTCGTGGACGCAAAAAAATTGGTTTTCGCAAACTTTTTTTTTGATTAAAAAATTCCAGGTTTTGTTTGGAACGTGTGAAAAAATTGTATAAAGGTTTCAAATGGGACAAGGTTGATAAAATATCATAAAAAACCAGGAATGAATTATTTTTCGGCTTTTTCACCTAAATGAAGAAATTCGCGCACGGCTGCTGAAAGCCAACAAAACCTACTACAGCTTATCAAAACTCTTCAGGTCTAAAAACCTAACTATAATAACTAAACTGCACCTGTACAGGACCCTGATCCTGCCAGTCCTCATGTATTCCTATGAGACTTGGGTACTAAGGAAAAATAATTGCGACCTCTTCTCCACGTTTAAGAGGAAGATACTCGGAAGAATATTTGGCGTCATACACGAGGGGAGACGATTCCGGAGACTCAACAATGACGAGGTCTATGAGAGATATCAGGACGTGCCCGTAGTCAAGCTCATAAGACTCAACAGACTCCGGTTGGCTGGACATGTCACTCGAATAAGTAAACGTGACCCGGCTCGGAAAGT
Source organism: Chrysopilus asiliformis (assembly GCA_964034945.1). NCBI lineage: Eukaryota > Metazoa > Arthropoda > Insecta > Diptera > Rhagionidae > Chrysopilus > Chrysopilus asiliformis. The sequence goes on along the minus strand of OZ035963.1, from coordinate 48,869,473 downwards.
CTTCTGCGGTAGATTATTAACAACATGGCGACGAGAAAGATCCAACGTCAGATGGCAAGATAGCGTTGGCCAGGACGCGAAGAGAATTGGGATGCAAAGCTGGAGGCATCGGTACATGACCGGGACCTCTGGTGAGAGACATTACGGCAGGCCAAGACCGGAAACCGGTTGTAGTGCCGAGAGAGAGAGAGAGAGTAACATATGTTCAATCCGGTACAATAACGAAAAACACACTGATCCTTGCACCGCGTTCTCTTTAAAAAAAAATTCACCTGCGGCACTAAATTTAATATTTTTGTTGGGATTCGATTTCGTGAGTGTCGCTTTTTTTTACTCGCTTCTTTCACGCAAATAAATTTTCAAGATTTTGCGCCGATAAGAATTTTCTTGTATATGATATTGGTTGTTTCCTTTCACATTCTCCCCCTACCCGCAATCACTCCTCTTCGGATTGAAAACTAAATGTGGTGACCTTAAATATAAGGTCGATTTACCATATTCAAAGTGATTTCTCTTTCCAACTTATAAACTTTCCACACATTATAACAATTGAATCACTAAGAAAACTAGGTTAGCATCGAAAATCACTGTTCACAGAAGTAAAACTCCCAACGTTTGCATTGAACTCCTTAAATTCACAAAATGTTTTTCAGCAACACCTCACAAACAAGAAGAAATCACTTTCAAGGTTTCTTCTAATCTTTTTGTGATCAAAGTGATAAACAAGATTTTAAGGCATAAAATGTGCGAAAAAAAAACACCACCAAAATGTGGATAAAACACACCACGCGAAATAGGAAAGAAAATTCGATGTGGAAGATAACATCCTTTCTGACACTTCTGATTGCGTGAGTATTTTATGTGTTGCTGCACGACAAACTTTTCTAATCGCATTTTATAATAAACAGATAAAAAACACATTGAAAAGAAACGTCGATAAAGTTTGTTTTTTTTTTCTCTCGCTTCTTCAAACATACAAAAATTATGTCAGGAAATCTTTATAAATATATAACATAATTTGGTAGAGTATGAGTGAAATTTTCATGTTAAAAGGATTTCAAAGTGATTATAAAACATTTCCATATTTATGTACAGAGCTTCTAATAAATCATTTTTTGATTACGATGTAAGTGAGAAACTTTATAGAGAAGTTTTTCGAGAAAGTTAAATAACTCGCCAAATTAGAAAAAAAAAGTTTTGCGTTATTTTCATGTTAGAGTTGAAAAGGATAAAACACTTTTTACTCTAGAGCAGGCATCATCAGCTAGTGGCTCGGCTGGCTCATCACACAGATTGGCTTTAACAGCGTAGCCACTACACTCAGAAAAATGTCCAGGTCAACTTTTTGTCAGGTTAACTCTGACCTTACAGAGGTGTCTGTAAGCCAGCTAGCGGTCAGAGTTAACCTATCTAAGGTCAACTCGTGCAGCTCCCAATGCCCTACTTCACCTGCTGGTGGCTTAATTTCAGAATTTCTCCGACCACAGGTCAACTCAGTTTTACTTGCCCACATGCAGGCGAACGCGCGCCTGCCCGAGGCCAATTACGCCGTATGTAGGTCGTCGAGTTAGCCTCCATTTTTCTGAGTGTATAATCGACCTTTTATTGTGTGCTGTAATGCTTGTGTGTTGCGGCTTCGGATCGCAGGAATAAAACGAATCGTGCTTTGAGTTGGCATCAGTGCATTATTAGCATGACGCATTTCATTTTAAATCAGTTCGTGTCAAGCCATTGCCGTGGAAGGTTGTGTTTCATTGAACTGTATTTTAATTTGTAGTGGTTATAAATTTTAATTGTAAAGGGAGCCACAGTTACTTTGATTACCCCTGTTCTAGACTCATGTGGTCGGAAGTTACTGCTACATGGCCGTGATTTAAGTACCGAAGAAAGATGTCAACCGTAAACGACGCGGTCGACATGAATTCAAGTAGTTTCAAAAACAAAACAAAATTAAAAAAATATGTAAAAAAAAGCTTTTATTAAAAAGGGTAGTAAAATGGGGGAAAAAATGTGAGTCGGGAGTGCTTGGGAAATGTTTTTTAGGCGTTGTGTATTAGTAGGGTGACCATATTTTTATTTTCTCATGCAAAGTATTCATGAAAAATTTCGAACTCCTAATTTTGCCAAAAAACATTATTTCCCAAACACTAACGGGTCGATTGGAGTCATTTTAAAAACATAACAAAAGCTGTAATTGCCAGTCTGGCAATTATTGAAAATTTCGTTCGTATGGGGGGTACCCCCCCCCCCCCCCTAATGGTCAATTTTTTGCCCATTAACGAACTTAGCCTTGTATCTTACGAAAAACTAATCTGCGTAAGATTTCAAGTCTCTAGCTCAACCCGCGCCACAGATGGACAGACAGACGGACAGACAGACGGACAGACGGACAGACGGACAGACGGAGATGCAAAATTCAATTTTTTTATCATTCTAAACACGCTGGTGTAATTCATTTTTGTGTCTGATGACGAAATCATGGCGTTACAAACGGTAAGGCAAATTTAATATACCCTTTGGTTTCAGAATACATGTATAAAAACTACACAAATTTTTATGTATGTAAGTATCCCTCCATTGTACACTCAGAAAAATGTCCAGGTCAACTTTTTGTCAGGTTAACTCTGACCTTACAGAGGTGTCTGTAAGCCAGCTAGCGGTCAGAGTTAACCTATCTAAGGTCAACTCGTGCAGCTCCCAATGTCCTACTTCACCTGCTGGTGGCTTAATTTCAGAATTTCTCCGACCACAGGTCAACTCAGTTTTACTTGCCCACATGCAGGCGAACGCGCGCCTGCCCGAGGCCAATTACGCCGTATGTAATTTTTCTGAGTGTATTGAGAATAATGTAACTATCCTAATTCTTTTCAATATCATTGACAATTTATATTTACTAAACGCAATTTCCTCTCAATTTATATAATTTCCTTATGAATATTTAATTAATTTATTTCAATTCAAATTTAAATTCGTGAATTCACAAGAAATTACTTAAAATGCGAGGCAATTCCTTTCAAATTATAAAATGGATGCCAGTTATCCCCCCGTAATGCTATATCCAATTTATATTTGAAGATCGCTAAATTCATTTAACAGAATGTACAAAATTGCTACGATTGAGCTGCTTTAGTGAACCAACGAACCGCAATTTTATGAATTCTTAAAACTTGAAATTGTGAATTGCTCTGGAATAGGGCGTGCCATCGGCCCCGATTTATTTTTAGTGTGAAAACGGGTACTTTTCCCCAAGAAGTTTCCATTTATGTCGACAAGAAAGGACTTAAGTGCCCCTCAAATAGAATATTATACGATTTTGTTGTCTACAGACGGAAGCCATAAAAGGATTGAGAGTCAAAGAATATTTCTAGACCGGGAATAGTCCTGTGTGTCGTCACTTTCAGCTTTCGCTGGCTATTCCCTCAATTCCTATAGACGTTAAATAAAGGAAGAAATGATAATATTAAGAAGCATATTGTCGCAACTGAAACAGAATTTCGTACTTAAATATTTTTGTATTTTTCACACAAAAAAGTTTCTCGTTTCCGGCAACTATTGAGTATTTTTGTCTGTTGGAAAAAAAAGTTACAATACCAGAGAATATCGTTTGTGCAATTTCTACGAAATCGTGGCGATATTCAATTTTGTACGATTATATTGTACAAAATTGAATATTGCCACGATTTGGTTGAAACGAGCACGCAATGGTGTTGTTTGAGTATGTGGAATGATATCAAAAAAGGACCTCGAGGAATTTCGAAATTCAATTACGTAGTATTTCCGTACAATCATATCCTTTGAGTGTGTGATTGAAAAAAGGACAGCAGTTGCTTATTATGATTTCATTTTGATCCTCTTATTGGACAATTGCAATGAAATAAACCATTCTGAAAGCAACTTTATAAAATAGCTTTCAATGGAATCTCTATAGTAAGCAATAATTTCCAACAAAAGTCCATTTACGATTTTCAATAGTCATTTATGCAAAATCAAATAACAGCGAATTTTGGTAAATTTACAAAGCTGTATGGAACTTCATTATTGGAAGAGTTGAATAACTGCACAGTTCTTGCAGTGAATAGCTGATTTTTTTAATGATCCGATCAAGGATGGTCAGAAAAAATGTATAGAAGTATAGTGTGAGTTTAAATTTGTTTTTAGGTTATATTAAAATGAATCGTGGCACAATAAGAACTCGTATGTTGCGACCATAATGTCTAGGATCGCAAAAAACTAAGCAATTACCAACTAGAATAGTAAGGTTCTGTTTTTCGCCGCTAGATCTTTTCAGTTTTCGGATAATAGCCCTAATGTGGTGGAAATAGTATTCAATATCCACATACCTATGAAAACAAGGCTATGAAATAGACTGCTATCGACACACCCATAAAATGAAAATTCAGTGCCATTTGCACCAACTAAACTTAGCAACTTCAGCCCAACTTAAATTATTTAAATCTCAGAATTTCTTTGGTTTAAGTAGACTGAGCACAACTTAATTTTTTAAGAATAGTTGGCGCAAACGGCCCTAAGGCACTTGGCACACCGAATGCGAATTCGCACCGCATTGCGAAAAAGTTCAAGTTTACCACGCGATCTTATATCATATGTCATCTACATGAGCTCTAATTTTGTATTACATAACAATGCGGTCTCCCCAAAATTGCAGTGTCTGCAAAATTAGAACTCATGTAGATGACATATGATATAAAATCGCTTGGTAAGTTTGAACTTTTTCGCAATGCGGTGCGAATTCCCATTCGGTGTGCCAAGTGCCTAAATCATGCAAAGAGGGAAATTTGTTATTTCTCAAAAATCCACAGAGCAAATAAGATCATGATCTCAATTAAACTTGGGTTACAAATTTGCATGAGAACTGATCTGGATCTCTAATCGAATCATTAAACAACATAGGAACCCCAAGTAACAATTTGAGGTTACATTCCGGTTAAAAAACGTATTGGAAACCTCAAAAGTTTCACATTTGGTTTCTGTAACCTTTCAGAAACGTTTCAGAAACCCCCATTTAGAAGCTGGTTTCAAAACAACTGTTTTTGGCGGGTTTATTCGGAAACCATATAAAATGTAACCAAAATGTAACCTAAATTGGGACCACGGTTACAAATTTTTTCTTGGGAAAGCTACAATTGCCAGGGGCCAATCGTCAATAGGGGCCAAAATGACAGACAAAACGTTTATTTTAAAAAAAAATATTTAAGAAGAGGAGGAAAGGAGTGGTGCGTTTACATTTTGATGTATGGAACGGTTATGTAAAATCATATTCTAAACAGTTTTTTTGCCTCTATAAATTTTTCAATATGACTCACCGTTTTTGAGAAAATAGAAAACAAAGTTTCCAATTTGTATGGGGGAGTGGCGAAGGAGTGGTTTGATTGGATTTTGATGTATGGATGAGTTATTTAGAATCTAATTCTAAACACATTTTAGCTTTATACATTTTTCAATATGACTCACCGTTTTCGAGAAAATTGCAAAAAGCTGTTGTGTTCGTATGTGGAGGGAATGATTCAATTTTTCTCGTTCAAGAACTTAGCCGAGCCATTTACGAGAAACGTAACTGTACAAAAGTTCAAGTCTCTATCTCAATCCTTTCGAAAGTTATGGTGTTCATGGATAGACGGATGGACAGACGTACAGACTGATGGAGAGACGGAAGGACAGACAAGAGATTTGGATTTCCGCATGTCCATCCGTCTCTCTGTCTGCCCGTGTGTCTCTTCGTCTGTCCGTGAACACCATAATTTTTGAAGCGATTGAGCTAGAGATTTAAAATTTTGTATAGTTTCTCGTAAATGGCTAGGCCAAGTTCTTGAACAGGCAAAATTGGACCATTCCTCCTTCCTCTCTCATATAAACGAAACAGTTATCGAAAACTGTGAGTCGTATTGAAAAATTTGTAAATGTAAAATGTGTTTAGAATAGGATTTTACATTACACATCCATACATGAAAATCCAATCGGACCATTGCATCCCCTCTCTCCCATACAAATGGAATACTTTTTTCCTGGTTTCTCGAAAATTGTGCATCGTATCGAAAAATTTATAAAGATGAAATGCGTCTGGAATATGATTTTACGTAATCGTTCCATACATCAAAATCCAATCGGACCACTTCTTCCCTCTCTCCAACACAACTGATTTATCATATCATATCATCATACTAATCATACTAATATATAAAAATGAGTTGGTGTCTGTCTGTCTGTTCCTCTTTCACGCAAAAACGGCTGAACCGATTGACTTGAAATTTGGCATAGATGTTCGTCGGGGTCCAGCCCCAACATGCCCCCATTAAAAAGTAGCCCGAGTGGTGAGGGGAGTAAGGGGAGGGGGTAAAGTGATCTCGAAACTTAGCTCTTCCTCTACATATGTTACCCTTTCGCGGGGAAACTACCGAGCCGATTGTCCTGAAGTTTAGCTCTAACATAGACCATAAAAAAAATTGAAAAAACTTAACCCGGCAACGACGGGTATGCAAGCTAGTTTTAAATAAAACATTTCGTCTGTCATCATATAGAGTATTTGACGACTGGCCCCTGGCAATTGTAGCTTTTCTTATGTTTTAAAACTATAAGAGGGAGAGAGGCCGACAAAGAGATAGAGAGAGAGGGCAATATATGTATAATTTGCGGTATCAGGCTTAAGTTACGAAAAGGAAAATATGAAAAATAGCAACATTTTAGGGTAAATTGTCACTTCACAAAAGTTATTATACTATTAGGTCATACTTTACCTAAAACGATGATGGAATACCCACAGTAATCTTTCATTTGCTTACCTGTCTTGATATAATAACATGTCATTTTTCAACCACAAGACAGACGGTCCGAAAAATGCTATTGAAAATTGGGTATGTGGTTATACTAGACACATACAAAAATTTGTAAGTGGGGTATCTAAAGATTTAAAGCTAATTCATGTTAGTTACACATGAAATGTCTAAAACTTGACACATAAAATTATTTAAACTATTTTACATAGAAAATATGATGGTGATAAAATCACATTAAATGGCAATGTAGTGAAATTTCCTTACATTTTAATGTGAGAAAAATATTTCTAGTGATTAAAATTTTACACTTTTATCACTTGATTAATTGTGATATACATGGATTCGTATATAGTATAAAACTCAAGGGTCGCAATATTTATCCATGAATTTCATATTTATATTACCTCAAAGATTCCGAAATTTTGCAAATTCCCCTTTTCAAATTGTTAGAATTATTGTGCTAATTTTATGGTTTATGCTTACTGTAAATAATTGAATTTAAGTAACACAAATACTATCATTACTTAAGTCCTTGAAACCGACATGATAAATATTTTATGAAATATAATCTCTAATTAATTACGTCTTATTAACAAAGAAAATTAATTAGCAACGAAATTCTTTGGCTCTATTAATTAATTGAATCCATTCAACGTTCTTTATTATTCTGAATTAAATTTTATGTAAACAAAATACGTTTATAAATAGAAAATTACAAATCCTTATATTCATGTTTTTTAAGCCAATTATTTTTCGTCCAGTGATTTTGGTATAAAAGTGCTACCCCAGATCCTTGCATGAAATAAGGTAAAACATCTTAAAAATGGGGAAAATTCTTTAAATAAAGGAATGAAACTTTAGGTATGTTTAAAAAACCGGTAGGAAATTATATTTAAAAATAACTTCAATATGAAAAGTGGTATGAAAATCTTTTTAAAAAATTTGATGTGAACAGCATATGATTTTCTTATGCTAAATCTCCGTCCTTGTGCACTTCGTACTATTATTTCGTGATGTTATTGGCCTATGGTCTCGCAATTGTCTATCCATTTCCGCAAAAATTCCTAAAAATTAACAAATTATGGTTGAAATTTTCTTAAAACAATTGTATCAAATATCGGAAATTACGGGAAAAAGGCAATTTTTGTTGCATACTTAGGCCTATGTTACACACGGCAACTTTAAGCGGCGACTTTTCTTAAGTATAGGCGAGAGAAGTGAAGGGCCACCTCTTCCCTCACTTCTCTCGTCTATACTTAAGAAAAGTCGCCGCTTAAAGTTGCCGTGTGTAACATAGGCCTAAATTGTCGAGGTATTTTACTGAAAAACATGGATATTCAAAGTAAGATTTTTATAGTTGTGTAAGGGGTAAGGGGAAAGGAAATTAGTATATTTTTTAAGAACGTGATTTCACTTTCTTATACGTAGCATGTCAGCATCAGAATTACGTTCCTGTTTCATAATTGCGGCGTTGCAAACCGCTAAAAAGTGTTCCCTACTATAGGTGTCATTGCGCATTCCATTCGTACAACGGCGATGTGCCCGCGACAAAAGTCGCTTATCACCGCGATTTGCATGGTGACGAAATATGTGAATAAAGACGACACGGCTGCTTAAATTGCTATCTGCGACTTCTAATGGCAAACATTTTTGACAGCTGGTTTGTCCGCCACGAGACAAGTGTGGTTATATGTGTTTTTAATTGAAGGAAAGCCGTAAATATGTAATAAATAATATAATTTTTTCAAGAACAGTTAGACATACGTAAAAAATCTAGGAAATTTTCATCATCCTCGGTGCTGCAGTTCTCAAAGAGCTTCGATTGAGGTTTCATAACAATTTCTTCCTAGCTTTCGCCCCTACAGTTTTTACATGGATTGCGAACCATGGATAAATCACAACATTTGTGAGGTTTTTACGTTGCAACCCATCAACAGCAGAGGCCAATCTAGACCGATGATGTCGTTAAGCAGGGTTTATACACAGCGAGTAACTCGCTGCAAGTAGACGTAAATGTGTGCGACGCTCGAGCTAGTGTGCGACGCTCGCATATGTGTGAGAATACTTGCTGCTCTCTCGAAAATAATAGAAAGCCATTCTATTTTTGTAGCGAGTAAAACCAATACAAGAACATGGAACCGTGTACACAAGAGGTGGTTTTATGTGTGTGTGTTTCGGTTCATTTTATATTTGCTGCTTTGCCAGAAAACGTCGTAACATTTTAAGGAAAAAACGACACGGGTATAAAAAACTCGTCGGCAACAAACAGTTTTAGGTCGAAATTCGCAAATTTTTCCACAAAAAAGAGTCGTGATATTTTTTCTCAGAAAATTTTAGGTTATGTTTTCCTTCGGCTGTCATTCTACTTGCAACGATTTACTTGCAACGTGTAAACGAAGCAAACTACTTGCCTCTCTTTACTTGCAGCGAGTTACTCGCTGTGTATTAGGGTACCTCAATGACGCACTTTAGTTCCTCCTCTACTAGGAGTATGGACAGGCGGCCGAGCTTTTTGGTCGTGCTTTTCTTCCGAAATCTTACATTTTAGAAGAAAATGCACGCTTTTTTTCTAGACCTTTGATTGGTTTCAAATTTGTTTTAAATAATAGAGCATTAAAAAATCTGTAAAAGCTCTGAACAACGATCTTTTAAATATTAGTATAAATATTTAAAAAATTGAAAAGAAAGTGAAAGCTTTCGGGGTTTTTCCGAAAATTGCGGTTAGCAACTGGATGGCGTAAAAATTTGTTTAAGGTAGTATTTTAGTGTGACGAACCAAAAAAATCCAATTTTTTGTTGTTACAATTTTCGAAGGTTTATTGTGTGTAGAATAAGTTGCAGAAGGATATCTTCAGGTGTGCTTCAAAGGTCAATGTATTGTATTAGCAGAGTCGGCGCCATGTTTTCAAAATTGCTTTAATTGTTTTCTCAGGAACCAATGAACCAATCGGGTTGCCCCTTTACACATATCTTCGGGAGATGTGTGCCTGCGACCGGAATTACAACCATATTCAAATACTTATTTTTACAAAAGTAGCAACCCGACAACCAACGAAATATATAATAAAAATCGAAATTTCATTTCTAAAAGATCAGAATTTTTAAAATTTCCCATATTTACACGAAACGCCTCAAGCATGTGAGACTACAGCCGTTAAGCCATGTTCCGGCTGTAGCCGCAAGCATATATTTAAGACTCGTTTTGGTTTTTTGTTGCTTCAGATTATCTGGTGAACCGCAAACATGTGAAACATCAAACGACATTTTTTCACCCCGACTTTGGAGTGTCATTTTTTATATCTATTGCGTTATAAACAATTGTGTTATTAATTGACACGACAAACGAAAAAGAGATATTGTTTGTCACCTTTCTTGAACGCAAAAAAGCCAAGTACCTCTGGAATGCTGCCTTAAAGGTAAACAATCACTGAAATGTCAAAGAAATCAGCTGTTTAAACTTTTATTCCGAAAAGCACTAGCTTTGAAATCACGAATATAGATGTCACTTTCACGTGGCCATACTCCTAGTAGAGGAGGAACTAAAGTGCGTCATTGAGGTACCCTACTGTGTATAAACCCTGCTTTACTGACACGAGTAAAATTTTTAAAGAATATTGTGAAAAAAAAAATATATTTGTTATCTAAAATGAAGTATTGTTATTACTATTTATTATCTATTTAAATAATAAAACATTTGATTATTTATATTTATATATTATACACATATAGAATAAAATAAAAATGAAAATAAGAAAAAAATACAATTTAAAAAGAAAAACAGAATATTACGAAAAAAAAAAATAAAATAAAAATAAAAATAAAAGCGAAACAAGAAATCTGTTTTTGAAAATGATATCAAACAGAATTCAAGACAAAATTAAAGAAAAATCTACATAAAGAAGAATGGGAAGCAAAAAAATTATGTTATTTTTATTATATTTGAAATTTTATTCAAAATTCAGAAAATTCAAAAATGACAGAGATTCAAAAATGAAATGAATTTGAAATTTATGAAAAGATGGAAAAATATAAAATGGCATACGGAAATAAAGGAAAGGCAAACAGTATTAAAAATCAATTAAGTTGTTTAATTTATTTTTTTGTGGTAAATTTTCGCACGTTATAAGTTAGCAAAAAGGGGCCCAGGCCAAAACTGTATCTGGCGTGTGACACATATTGTGGGTAAGTAGCACAGATATCCTACTACTAGATCAAGCCATTTGCTATCTCAAATGGACCACTGAAACGTCAAAAAGCTATGACGAAAAAAAGGGACAAAGCTAGTAATTCTGGGAAATTAAAATTCTGGAAAAAAATGCTTATGCAGGTCCCCGACGGAATATTATTCAATCCCTATACCGATTATTCATGTTAATATTCAGAGCTGCCACATACATTAATATGCAATTCCCTAAACCGTGTATAAGTCTTATGAGTTCGACGTAAAACATATAATTCAAGTGTTATTGAGTTTGTTGATTCGAAGAAAAAATGAGACAACCATAGTCACGCTGTCCCATATTTTTGCTATGGAATTGTTCGATTGCCGCGATCTAGTAGTACGATATCTGTGGTAAGTAGAGTCCAACCAATTAATCACCTTCAGCCAACATTAAGCCGAAGGTTTGACCGAAACCGAAGGTGCAAGTGAACTGTCAAATGTCAACGCAATGAAAACAAAAATAAAACAAAATCAACGTTTTTATCTTTATACAAGAATATGTAAGGAAGGTATTAAAATCACTTCAAAGACCGAAATCATAACGGTGTCCTCGTTGAGTTAGCACAATTTATTGAGGCGACCGTAGCCGCCCTGGCCAAACCGTGAGAGCTATCGAAAAACGGTCAACGGATTCGTGATCAGCGGCTCCCCATTACCCTTTACACCAAGTTTCTTACCCCTCTACTTGCCATTCACCCCCCCGCACATACATTATACATTATTCCTGGTCCGAAAATAGTCAATTACAATTTTTTTTAAATTTTAATCTTTTTCATCATCATTAATAAATTTATTGTTTTATTTTTTATTTAAAGGAAAAAGAGGTTCTTCTATTGCCATGGATCGTAATTGCTTGCATCACAATTGGATTGTCGATTTACGTAGTTTCCTCGGGGACGTACACCATATTGCGAGGCCAGGTGGATGGTAGCACAATCGGCTCAGTTCTGATTCATTTAGTAAAAATAGGTAAATATCCTTGAAGAAAAACTTCCAATATGGGATTCCACATTTTTTTTTAAATATAATACTCACCTAAAATAACTCAATTTTCTTTTATTTGCAGTTATCTATTTTGTCTTCACTAAGGGTATTATGGTACTACGCAGAGAATTGAAAAATCGTCCCTATCGCAATCCAAACGTCGTAATGACGAATAAAGTTTAATTTAACACACAATAATCTTCATTAGATTAACTCGTATTTACGTTCACTGATTTTCAAAAAAATTATTTTATCTAAATGAATTGGAGACTTGAATTTTATCGCTATTAAAATTTTATCTGTAAAAACCTATACCTACTTATTTGAAATTTGAAAATCGGTTAGTTTTTAAGGACAAATCCACGATTATTGAATACGATATTCATTTTGTAATATGATCTAAAGTATTTTTTAGAATAATAAGAAAAAAATAAAAAAATAAAAATCTGGTTTTATTCAATCTAAAAAGTTTTTTTTTTCGAAAAAAGAAAACGCCAAAAACTAGGCCACGCTCCTTTTTCAATTTTCATGAGAAATCGGTTTCTGTGAAGGGGGGCGGGGCTTAAAAAAGGACATGGCCTTTCGGATTGGCCAATGCGCCCGGGGTCAAAAACATTTTTTTGTCTCTGATTGGGTTGAAACTTGGTGTGTAGGGGCTTTGGGGGACGAGAAATCGAAATCCATTATCCATTTTAAGCTAGCTCAATTTTTTGAGGTGCTCAAAATTTTTTTTGCATTTTTTCGAAAAAAAATTTTGTCTCCGATCGGGCTGAAATTTGGTATGTAGGAGTTTTGGGGGACGAGAAATCGAAATCCGTTATCCATTTTGAGCTAGCTCAATTTTTTGAGGTGCTCAAATTTTTTTTTGCATTTTTTCGGAAAAAAAATTTGCCTCCGATCGGGCTGAAATTTGGAATGTAGGGGTTTTGGGGGACGAGAAATCGAAATCCGTTATCCATTTTAACCTAGCTCAATTTTTTCAGGTGCTCAAAATTTTTTTTGCATTTTTTCGAAAAAAAATTTTGTCTCCGATCGGGCTGAAATTTGGAATGTAGGGGTTTTGGGGGACGAGAAATCGAAATCCGTTATCCATTTTGAGCTAGCTCAATTTTTGGCGTTTTTTTTCGAAAAATTTTTTTGTCTCCGATCGGGCTGAAATTTGGGGGGTAGGGGTTTTGGGGGATGAGGAATCCAAATTTGTGGTCCGTTTTGAGCTAGCTCAATTTTTTCGAGGCGACCCTAGGGGTTTTGGCCGAACCGGAAGAGCTATCGAGTAACGGACGACGGATTCTTTGTCAGCGACCCCCCTTTACCCTTGACACCAAGTTTCAGCCAAATCCAAGAGATGAAAAAAATCGAAAAAAAGCATGGACTATAGTCCATGCTTTTTTTCGATTTTTTTCATGTCACCGATTTGGCTGAAACTTGGTGTCAGGGGTAAAGGGGGGTCGCTGACAAAGAATCCGTTGTCCGTTACTCGATAGCTCTTCCGGTTCGGCCAAAACCCCTAGGGTCGCCTCCAAAAAATTGAGCTAGCTCAAAACGGACCACAAATTTGGATTCCTCATCCCCCAAAACCCCTACCCCCCAAATTTCAGCCCGATCGGAGACAAAAAAATTTTTCGAAAAAAAACGCCAAAAATTGAGCTAGCTCAAAATGGATAACGGATTTCGATTTCTCGTCCCCCAAAACCCCTACATACCAAATTTCAGCCCGATCGGAGACAAATTTTTTTTTCGAAAAAATGCAAAAAAAAATTTGAGCACCTCAAAAAATTGAGCTACCTCAAAATGGATAACGGATTTCGATTTCTCGTCCCCCAAAACCCCTACATACCAAATTTCAGCCCGATCGGAAACAAAATTTTTTTTCGAAAAAATGCAAAAAAAATTTTGAGCACCTCAAAAAATTGAGCTACCTCAAAATGGATAACGGATTTCGATTTCTCGTCCCCCAAAACCCCTGCACACCAAATTTCAGCCCGATCGGAGACAAATTTTTTTTCGAAAAAATGCAAAAAAAAATTTGAGCACCTCAAAAAATTGAGCTAGCTCAAAATGGATAACGGATTTCGATTTCTCGTCCCCCAAAACCCCTACATACCAAATTTCAGCCCGATCGGAGACAAAATTTTTTTTCGAAAAAATGCAAAAAAAATTTTGAGCACCTCAAAAAATTGAGCTACCTCAAAATGGATAACGGATTTCGATTTCTCGTCCCCCAAAACCCCTACACTCCAAATTTCAGCCCGATCAGAGGCAAAAGATTTTTTCGAAAAATCTTAAACTTGAAAAGGGCGAAATGTTAAAACGGGCCCCTGGCGGGTTGGGGGTGGTGCCAGTCGATAGCCAGGGTACCATTACTTTAGGTGTATCATCGTAGGGGATTGTGAAAATTTCATCAAAAACGCGATTTTTCCACTCCTTCATGCTTTTTTTAACGGTTTTCCCTTCCGCGGAAAATGTCGCTGATCGCGAATCCGCGGAAAATTTCCCTCGCTCATCGCGAATCCGCGGAAAATTTCGCGCGAATCCGCGGAAAATGTCGCTGATCGCGAATCCGCGGAAAATTTCGCGCTAAATCCGCGGAAAATGTCGCTGATCGCGAATCCGCGGAAAATTTCCCTCGCTGATCGCGAATCCGCGGAAAATGTCGCTCGCGAATCCGCGGAAAATTTCCCGCTAAATCCGCGGAAAATGTCGCTGATCGCGAATCCGCGGAAAATTTCGCGCTAAATCCGCGGAAAATGTCGCTGATCGCGAATCCGCGGAAAATTTCCCTCGCTGATCCGCGGAAAATGTCGCTGATCGCGAATCCGCAGAAAATTTCCCTCGCTGATCGCGAATCCGCGGAAAATTTCGCGCGAATCCGCGGAAAATGTCGCTGATCGCGAATTCGCGGAAAATTTCCCTCGCTGATCGCGAATCCGCGGAAAATGTCGCTGATCGCGAATCCGCGGAAAATTTCCCTCGCTGATCGCGGAAAATGTCGCTGATCGCGAATTCGCGGAAAATTTCCCTCGCTGATCGCGAATCCGCGGAAAATGTCGCTGATCGCGAATCCGCGGAAAATTTCCCTCGCTGATCGCGGAAAATGTCGCTGATCGCGAATTCGCGGAAAATTTCCCTCGCGAATTCGCGGAAAATTTCCCTCGCTGATCGCGAATCCGCGGAAAATGTCGCTGATCGCGAATCCGCGGAAAATTTCCCTCGCTGATCGCGAATCCGCGGAAAATGTCGCTCGCGAATCCGCGGAAAATTTCCCTCGCTGATCGCGAATCCGCGGAAAATTTCGCGCGAATCCGCGGAAAATGTCGCTGATCGCGAATTCGCGGAAAATTTCGCGCGAATCCGCGGAAAATGTCGCTGATCGCGAATCCGCGGAAAATTTCGCGCTAAATCCGCGGAAAATTTCGCTGATCGCGAATCCGCGGAATATGTCGCTCGCGAATCCGCGGAAAATTTCGCTGATCGCGAATCCGCGGAACATTTCGCGCTAAATCCGCGGAAAATGTCGCTCGCGAATCCGCGGAAAATGTCGCGCTAAATCCGCGGAAAATGTCGCTGATCGCGAATCCGCGGAAAATGCCGCTGATCGCGAATCCGCGGAAAATGTCGCTCGCGAATCCGCGGAAAATTTCGCGTTAAATCCGCGGAAAATGTCGCTGATCGCGAATCCGCGGAAAATTTCCCTCGCTGATCGCGAATCCGCGGAAAATTTCGCTGATCGCGAATCCGCGGAAAATGTCGCTGATCGCGAATTCGCGGAAAATTTCGCGCGAATCCGCGGAAAATGTCGCTGATCGCGAAGCCGCGGAAAATTTCCCTCGCTGATCCGCGGAAAATTTCGCGCTAGCGCGATTTTTTCGTTGAGACCCTAGGGGTTTTGGCCAAACCGAAAGGCGTATCGAACAACGGACCGCGGATTCGCGATCAGTGATCCCTCATTACCCTTCACACCAAGTTTCAGCGCGATCGGAGACAAAAAAATTTTTTTTTTATTTGTTCGAAAAATCTTAAACTTGAAAAGGGCGAAATGTTAAAACGGGCCCCTAGCGGGTTGGGGGTGGTGCCAGTCGATAGCCAGGGTACCATTACTTTAGGCACAGTATACAGTAAACAAACTTCATACATTAAATGTGAAAATAACCTGTGTAACCGAAAACGAATAACCCAGAAATACCCAAATCTAGGCATTCTAATTGGTTAGAAAAATCTTAAATTTTTGGGGTACAAAGAATGAACAAGCAATATGACCACAAAGGAATCTAATAAAAGTGAAACAGAGAAAGAAATATACTGTTAAAGATGAGAGCCGCAACGACGTTACCAGATTAGTCAGTTGCGAAATGTATTTTTTGCCTTAGAAATTAAATACAATTCTAAAATAAGTTGCAAATTATGTTCGTTTGAATATAGAAAATTAGAAATTCAGTCCAAACTGGTACTGCATTTTTTCTCAAACGTCATTATTGCTTTGAAATTAGCATCACGTCGTTTGTAAAATGATTTTGATGGACCGAAGATTTGATATTAATTGCTTTTCTACTATATCCTGACAATTTAAATTTTCTATCCAAATTTTCAACCTAAAATGAAGAATATTTGTACTTTTATAAGAAATGGTGGTCAAAACAGATTTCAATTTTTAAATTTCCCTCCTCTGAAATATAAAATCAACAGCAGAAAAATCAGATACGGCAATGCCCTTTTGCAATTGTTTCTTTCAGTTGCTCTGATTTGATTGGAAACGAGTCGGGTGGATTTCGGTTTCATTATTTTTCTCAATTTCCTGTGAAATGAAGTGAGTGATTTAAACAGAAAGTTATGTTTCCATACTATTTCGTGCATTCCGCTGATATTTTATTTAGCTTTTAATCTTTATGCCGACTAAATTTCACGCAAAACACATTGCGAAATGCAAAAGATACCGATCAGCTGTGTCGCTTTTGTTTACAAATTTTCGGTTACACGCATATATGACTGTGCTGTTTGCTCTAGTGTTTTCTGCCTATGAATATGGTATGTTCTTTTTTACTCTTACATAGTAAATTGGGTTATTTTCGAGTTTGCTTACTGTATACTGTGCTTTAGGTGTATCATCGTAGGGGATTGTGAAAATTTCATCAAAAACGCGATTTTTCCACTCCTTCATGCTTTTTTTAACGGTTTTCCCTTCCGCGGAAAATTTCGCTGATCGCGAATCCGCGGAAAATGTCGCTGATCGCGAATCCGCGGAAAATTTCCCTGGCTCATCGCGAATCCGCGGAAAATGTCGCTGATCGCGAATCCGCGGAAAATTTCCCTCGCTCATCGCGAATCCGCGGAAAATTTCGCGCGAATCCGCGGAAAATGTCGCTCGCGAATCCGCGGAAAATTTCGCGCGAATCCGCGGAAAATGTCGCGCTAAATCCGCGGAAAATGTCGCTGATCGCGAATCCGCGGAAAATTTCGCGCTAAATCCGCGGAAAATGCCGCTGATCGCGAATCCGTGGAAAATTTCGCACTAAATCCGCGGAAAATGCCGCTGATCGCGAATCCGCGGAAAATTTCCCTCGCTGATCGCGAATCCGCGGAAAATTTCGCGCTAAATCCGCGGAAAATGTCGCTCGCGAATCCGCGGCAATTTTTTGCGATTTTTTTCAAAAAATATATTTTGCTGAAACTTGGTGTAAAGGGTAATGGGGGGCCGCTGATCACGAATCCGTTGTCCGTTTTTCGATAGCTCTCACGGTTTGGCCAGGGCGGCTAGGGTCGCCTCAAAAAATGGAGATAGCTCAAAATGGACAACGGATTTCAACGGAGAGGTTCTTAACTTGACTCGTGTGTATTTTTTTATGTATGTTCACGCATAACTTTTTACTGGGTTGACCGATTTTTGTCATTCCAAAGCGAAAGTTATAGAGAAAGTTCCCGGTTGAATGGCCCCTTCGTCGCGCTATGCCCCCTTACCCCTCCCCAGGAAGATTCTACTTCACTTGAGATATCGGGTTGAAATTTTTGTGTTGTTTTCAGTCCAACAATAGGAAGGACATTTTATGTATTTCCCCCCTGTGGTCTTATCCCCTCAAATGCCCTCCTCTGCTGGATTCTACGTCGTTAGAGATATTGAGTTGAGTCTTTTTGTGTTATATTCAGAATAACTAAAAACATTATCCTTGCAGGACCTTCCGTTTAGAATTTTAAAAATCTAACACCGGATTCGCGATCAGCAACCCCGGAAACCCCCTTATGCCGATTTTTCCCGGGAAAAAGGACATTTGCGTTATCCTTACAGGATCTTCTGTTTCGAATTTAGAAAAACTAACATAGCTAAGAACCTGCTCCTGCCAAAGCAGATCTATTTGCAAAAAACTGCGTAAAAATCGGTCCAGTCGTTTTTGAGTTTTGTAATCTCACACAAACCAAAAAACAAAGAAAACGTCCATTTTTATATAAATAATAGATGAATTATCTTACCAGAGTTATTAATTTGCTGAAAGTTTTTCAAATTGGTTCATTGCTCCATAAAAGAAATTAATCGCATCATCACATCATATTTTAATACTTTTAAAACGTGCTCTCGTAAGATTTCTATAAATATTTTTTAATTTTTATGCCACAAGAGAGAAGTAAGACCTGTTTTCGAGTCAACAAAAAAAAAAGAAACTAAAATTAAAGTTTTCCAATAAATCTTTTCAACCAATTGCGGAAAAAGGAAGAAATTTAACACCAGTATAAACCCTTTTCGCAATCCTTTTATCTAGTTAGCAATAGAGCTAAATCTCAATATCATAAACATTGTTTTACTATTGTTAGCAACCTCCATTGTAAAATTGCAGAAAATACGTTTTAAATTGATATAAATACACAATCGCATCGTGTATATCGGATTGTTGACTATTTCTAGATGTACGGAGAGTTCATAGAATGCATTCAATTGAATATCTGTATCTATTAGATATACTGGGATAGAGTATGTAAGCTGTGAAAGTAAATTTGTGCACTATGAGTTGTTATACTTGCACTATATCGGATTTAAAAATAAATTCTGATGTCTTTGGTCTTATGTGATTCATCCGAATGGATCGCATTGAAAGCTTCCTAGTATTAAAAAAAAACAATCGATCTGTGGTTGATGTACAACTTTCCCAGTTTCCCACAAGGTCCAAAGTTTCTATACCGGATATCTATCCCTTAACAAATAACCACAGAATACCACACAATACGGGGGTGGATTGTAATATAAGAGTACATCTCTATCACCGACACTAATAGTAAAGTATGTACATAAATTAAATAAAATGCGATGAAATTCGTTATTTACGTTATAAATTATTGCTCACAAATCTTTATTAATTGGAAAATGGGGGTGAAATTACCTCTCAAAGTGTCAATTTATTTATTTTTAGAAATTCTTTCATTTTTACGATACGCAAACTTTTGTAATCAATTTTTTCTAAAATTAGTATCTTGAATTATAATTCGAGAATTTAACTAAAAAAACATAACAAAAGCTATAATTGCCAATCTGGCAATCATTGGAGACCCGTATGGTGATATTCGTATCAAAATTCGAACAGTTGTACCAAAATTCCACTTTGAAGTCAAACTTTCCAATAAGATTTTTTAAAATTTATTCCAATCGGATTTTCATGTATGGGAGTTTTATGTAGAATCATATCCTAAATAACTTTTGTTCTTGCACTTTTTTGATAAGATGCACCGTTTTTGAGATATTCACAAAAACCGTTTTCGTTCGTATGGGGGGTACCCCCCCTAATGGTCCATTTTTGCCCATTAACGAACTTAGCCTCGCATTTTACGAGAAACGGATTTGCGCAAAATTTCAAGTCTCTAGCTCAATCTGTGCGCCTGCAATCCGCGCCACAGACAGACAGACGGACAGACAGACGGACAGACGGACAGACGGACAGACAGACGGACGGACATGCAAAATTCAACTTTTTTTTATCATTCTAAACACACTGGTGTAATTCATTTTTGTGTGTGATGACGGGATCTTGGCGTTACAAACGGTAAGGCAAAGTTAATATACCCTTTGGTTTCACCATACGGGTATAAAAACATTTTACAAAATTCTAAGAATATGAGATTTGTGCGCAGTGAGCTCTCAAATGATAAAAATAATTAAAAAAAAATTACAAGAGATTTTTTTTAAATAATTTTATCAATTATCGGAAATTGCGTAATAAAGCCAAGTAGTCCTTAGTCAATCTTGTTTCAATTCTAACAAGTTCTTCAATTATTACTAGGCAATTTGGTATCTTACGCAATTTAAGGGAAATATAAGTGACTTTAGTGGATGTCTTTTCTTTCTCAATTTCCAATAGTTGATACAATTATAATATTTTAAGAAAATCTCTTATTATTATACCCGTATGGTGAAACCAAAGGGTATATTAACTTTGCCTTACCGTTTGTAACGCCAAGATCCCGTCATCACACAAAAAAATGAATAACACCAGTGTGTTTTGAATGATAAAAAAAATTGAATTTTGCATGTCCGTCCGTCTGTCTGTCTGTCTGTCTGTCTGTCTGTCTGTCTGTCCGTCTGTCTGTGACGCGGATTGCGGGCGCATGGATTGAGCTAGAGACTTGAAATTTTGCGCAGATCCGTTTTTCGTAAAATGCGAGGCTAAGTTCGTTAATGGGCAAAAATGGACCATTAGGGGGGGGGGGGGGGGGTACCCCCCATAGGAAAGAAAATGTTGTTCGCTGAGCGAGAAATCACATTGCGAAATCACATTCCGCTCTAGAGCGGCTCAGTAGTTGTTAAAAAGCGCTCAGCCAAGCCTCTCAGCATGCTCCGAACGCACTGCTCAATGCATGCTGATCGAAAACCATCAACTGTCAAATTGCCTTGAGTTTTAAGATTGTCCCACAATTACGCGCAAAGCGGCGCGGCGCGGTGACAGATGGTAGTAGAAACTATAGGTTTATATGAGTTGGTTTATAATTGCGCGGTGACCAAACCAGAGAACAAATAATCTAGAGAATAAACTCTTAGAACAAATTTTTGACAAATTTCCCCTTCGAAGGGGGGAAAAATGTCCCTATCATTCACTAGCTACGGCCTAAAAGTTAATTACTTTTAGACTAGGGAGCACGAAGCAGAGAGAATCATTTTCGTCGTATCTATTCAATGAGATGGAGGAATCGAATGGATAATTTTTTTCGTGTTACATCGGATCCTCTTGCTTCATCTCACATTCTCTAAAAATTTGTTCTAAGAGTTTATTCTCTAGATTATTTGTTCTCTGACCAAACGCGGCAGCCGCACCGCGAAGAGTAGGTCTAGTTTCTACTTTCAGACGCGGTTGGAAGCGGTGACAGTTGTTTATGTTTTCTGAGTGTTGTTGCAAATATTTTTATCAAGTAAAAAGATGGAAAAGAACTTTGAAAACGCATTTGAAACGGAAAATGAAACGGAAAAATTAATAATCTTCAAATTTTCTGCGATTTTTAGGTTATGAGAACACAAATTGAGCTGCAACCGCACCGCGTAATTTCGGTTTAAAAATGACTGCGGCTGTCGCCCTGCCGCTCTGAGCTAACCGCGCCGCTGCCGCACCGCGCCAATTGTGGGACAAGCTTTAATAAAACGGGATAAAATTTTTTGACGTTTCGCACCGCTCACTAACTGAGCGTACTTTTATACCGCTCAGTAAAAAAAAGCTAAGCCGCTTAGAAAGAACGGTTGCATTCAGTAACTGAACCAGTGAGCTGCTCAAAAAACTTCTGAGCGGCTCAGTCACTGAATGCGCCGATTATTTTTAAAATTAAATTCTTATTGTATTTTTTTTTTTAAATTTTTGAGTGTATTTGTTTTTTTATGAGTAAATATTTTTCTTAATCTAAAATCGAAAAATTAAATTTAGTAGCAAATTAAATTGTCTGAGTATTCTACTAAAAGGCACACTGAGAGAAAGAATCACATTCTGGTACTAAAAAAAAATTGCGTACTATGTAGTACTATTTTCGCTTTTGAAGGCGAAAATAGTAGTAGATTTACTACAATTGTAGTAGGAGGACATCGCTGCTTACCATCGAAATATCATTCAAGCAAAATTACTTTCACAATAAGATTATTTGAATGGTTTTCTTATGAAAAGCCGATTACTTGCCACAATCAATATTGAAACGTAAAAATTTGAATTATTATTATTTATATACCAAATATCTTAAACACTAAAAAAGATATTTATTTTTAATTTAGATTTATTATTGGAAATATAAGAATTGTTTATTATAGAATTTTACGAATTTTAATTTTTCATTAATATTTTCTAAGAAGCAAAATATTTTTATTACTAAAAATAATTCTCTAATAAAGATATTTTCCAAAAGCGTCGTCGTATTGACGAAATTTTATTTACTTGTGTGTGTGTGTGTGTGGGAAAATTGTTTTAAATTATTCTACCTGCAACTCGGGTATTATAAGAAAAATAGAATGGTTTATTTTATTTTTATCACGTCTACATATCTTTTTAAGGGCAATGGAAATACAATTATAGAATAATTCCACTAATAACGAGGCTTCTAATAAATAATGAAAAAATAAGACGTAAATAATGTTCTTTTCAATGATTCGAGTTCCAGAAATTTTAGCTATTTTCGAAAAAAAAAACTTTAGGAAAAATATTATTCATTTTTAAGTGTTTGAAAACCCACATCTTTTTAACAACACTAGGAATCAGAGATTTTTGCCATTCTTTGATATAACGTACGGTCCTCGAATATAAACAACACGATTTTGAAGCGTCGTAATAACTGATTGGATGGATCTTTTTGAATGAAAGCAACGGAATGAGATGTGGAAAATTCTCAAGATTGAAAAATTATATTATTGTTAGTTTAAAGTTAATAAATAAGTTAATAAATAAAACCGTTTTTAAAATACTGGATAAAATGGGATTTCGCTTTTTTTCAAAAAGGCCTCCTAATATGAACCACCATCTGAATATCCCAGTAACCAAAAATGGAGGAGAGGAGATTAAGTGTGACGTTAATGTAAACTCATGTTTCAAGTGTACATCAGAAAACCCTGTAAGTGTGATTTACTTGGTCCAAAGTTGGCTCTTTATACTTCCATATCACCGTTTCTAAATGAATTATAAACAAGCACTGTAGAAACAACGAAAAGCAACAAGAAACCTAATCGGCCACAAAGTAACCACACTGTGATGGTTTCCTTGTGACCGGTCACAAAACAACCGTCGCATTAACGTTGCACCGTGTATTACAAATGGTTGATTGGGCATGTAAAAACTATGATGAAATTGTTGGATTTGATGATGAAGTTTGCTGAAATTTTTCCGGAAAATTTAAGGAAAATGATAGCCAAGTTATCCGTACAGGACCCTCCGTTATCCTGATAGACTTTTTAATGCCAGAATCGAAGTTAGCGACCCCAAAAACTCTCAGAATAGATTTTTTCCCGGAAAATTCGGGGAAAAGCATTATCACGCTATCCTTGCAGGAGCTACCCTTATCCTTACAGGACCTACCCTTATCCTTAGAAGGACAATGTAGTGAATATATTGTATTGTCATCGGACTTACGTATTTGTGCAAAATTTCAAGTTAATCGGATGAGTGGAAGTGGGTCAAAATTAGATAGCAAGATTTGACCCCGACAGACAGACAGACAGATACGCAAGCAGTCTAAATAAAAACTTAAAAAAAAAACTTGCGCCGCAGGTAAAACGTTTAAAAACAAACACCCAACTAGAGAACATTAATTAACGAAATGCGCCGCAAACGATTTTTTAAGAAGAACGCTCTAGAGTAAATAATGGTAGTGTTTTAAAGTCAATATTTGTCGAATATTTGGCAAAATTGTTTGGGATTTAAGGTCGATCTTTTTTTTGTGATTAAGAAATCACAACTCCAGATCTCGTAATTCCGGGACAAAAGATTTATTTCCGATACGCAGAGGAAATATGCGTACATCCGGGACGTGTCGTCACCATAATTTAAGGGGTTATGCCTACCTGCGGACTTTAGAGAAATCTCACTTTTTTTATTTACACATTCTTAAGGTAAAGAATTTCGACTTATGTCTTACAAAAAATTAAGTTGATCGAATGAAAATTGCCACAGTTATGCGATTTTAAGATCATGTGTGTATTACAATGTTTACATAAATTGAAATTTAAATCGCGATTTACTCAAATAACGTTTTCCAACGTAGCTGCGTAATAATTATGCAAAATTTCAAGGAAATCGATTGAATTGAACACAATAGCAACTCCATCGATTTCTTTGAAATTTTGCATAATTATTACGCGTTAGTGTATCTGGTCCAAGACGAGAGCTTTTTTTTAAAAAAAATGTTTAGTTTTCTTTGCAGTCAAAAAACAGGCCAATTTTTACCACGAAATCGTTACTTTAAAACTGACGCCATTTTGTACAGCATTTTGATAAAAACATGTGCCAGGGGCCAATAGTCAAATCTTTTATATAAAATCGTTTAACCCTTGAAACTAGAAGCTTGGAACTTTCACAGTATGTCCCAACCATCACGTAGGCGCTCACTAAGGCGAGGTTTTTCGAAATTTAAGGGGCTAAGGGGGTAAACGGGAGTAAAGAGGGTTTGGGTGTTTTTCGCCATGAATCCTGCTCAATAGGAGGCTGAAAAGTTTCACTCGGGGGTTTTCGGGGTCGCTGATCACGAATCCGGTGTTTGATTGTCAAAACTCGGAATAGAAGGTTCTGTAAGGATAACGCAAATATCCTTTTTCCCGTTTTTCCCGGCATTAGGGGTTTTTGGGGTCACTGATCATGAATCCGGTGTTAGACAAATTCTCACCGGAGAGTCCTGCAAGGAATAAAATTTTTCTCAAAAGTTTTTAAGTTCGTTCCGGTTTTCTTCGTATTCTAAAACTTATACAAAAAACTTACCCCGGCAACGACTGGTATGCAAGTTAGTTACTCTATATCAAGCCTGGGCACTCCTTGGCTCGTCTGGCTCCTCACAACGATAACATTTTTATTCAAATTTTACGAGAATACAATCAATGTATGAACATTTTTACTCGACTCTCCAACGCAATGATACGTGTTGGTAGACGACGGCCACTTCGGCAGCCGAAATCAAACGATTCACTAACAATCGATGGAGCGAGCCTACGACAGCCATTCAGTATAATTTCTGTTGTTGATGCGTGCGGATGTATACATTTGCTCCCCAAAACCCTAATTGCTTCCCAAAGTACACTGACGTACGAAATTTTTTCAGAAATTCGATTTTTTTAGTTTTCATCTTCCATTATGAAGCGCTCATATTCAAATTCAAATACTATGTCGTGTGATTGGGAAAACAAATATTTAATAACCACAAATAATGATAACCGTCAATGTCTAGTTTGCAGTTACATGTCGAATAAAAAATTCAATCTAGAACGCCATTACAACAGCTGTCCTATCAGGTAACATAATGCAATTTAGCGCATGTTTTTTCGTAGCACAGAACCGAAAATACGTCCCCACAAGTTTTTTTGCACGCGGAACTTATTATTTTTTTGTAATCGCATCATAATAAATTGTGTAGTCCACTGTTCCTAAACGTCTCCATCAAAAGCGAAAGAGCGTAAAAAATGAAAAAGATGCGTTTTCTCATTTCGTGTTATAGTATATGAAGAAATATAAAATTTCTTCGAGTAATAGTAAATCACTACATACATGGTGCCCAGGCCTGCTCTATATGATGATAGAGAAAATGTTTTTTTTTTAAAAAAAACCCATTTGTATAGGAGAAGGGGAAAGAAGTGGTCCGATTGGATTTTGATGTATGGAAGGGTTATGTAAAATCATATTCTAAACAGATTTTGCCTCTATAAATTTTTCAATACGACTCACCACCGTTTTCGAGAAAATAGAAAACAAAGTATTTAATTTGTATGGAGGAGGGGAGAAGGAGTGGTCCAACTCGATTTTGGTGTATAGATAAATTATGTAACATCATATTCTAAACACATTATGCCTTAATAAATTTTCCGATACGATGCACAGTTTCCGAGAAAACAATTAAAAAGTATTCCATTTGCATGGGAGAGGGGAAGCAATGGATTGGGTTTTTTATGTATGGATGAGTTATGTCAAATTCTAGTCTTTTACTTTTATTGATTTTTACCTTTATAGATTTTTACCTTTATAGATTTTTACCTTTATAGATTTTTCAAAAAGACTCACAGATTTCGAAAAAAATCGTAAAAAACTGTTCCGTTTGTATGGGGGAGGGGGGAGGGAATGGTCCAGCTTTGCCCGTTCATGAGCCTAGTCATATTTACGAGAAACGTAACTAATACAAAATTTTAAGTCTCCAGCTCAATCCTTTCGGAAGTTAAGGTGTTCACGGGCAGACAGACAGACGGACGGACATGCAGAAATCAAAATTTGTGGAACGGTTTCGTGATCCCCACTTCTCCAGGTTCGACTGTATTACCAAATATTGCTTTTAAACCACCTTGCGATAAAGTATGACATCAAATAATTCAAATCAAGTTTCAGTTTTCTTGCTGTATTTATGATGTGTTTGCATATTTAGATTGCATAGAACCGGACCCAAAATATTATTTTATCATCGATGTAAAAACAAATAAACAAAGAAATTCATTGTTACGTTATCGATTTCGATTGATATCGTCGGTATTTATGATTCTTGTACATAATTTATGAAATTTTATGCAGAAAGGTAGATATTTTGAATTGTTTGATTTACATAAATAAAACCCTTTTTTTTCGATACCGCAATACCAGAAAACAAAACAAAACAAATCATAAATTCAGAGTGAATCCTTGAAATCCTCAAGGATGATTTTAAAGTCAGTCCGAAACCAAAAACTTAACATAATGGACAAAAATTGTTAAGGCGGAAAAAATAACTCGAAAATCCTGATCCTGATCCTAATCCAGATCTACTGGGATATTTTCCATTCTTTTTTGTTTTCCTGATTTTCGCAGGTATCGGCACATGGACATTTGTTTAGTTAGATGTGGGTACATTTTTAATGGAGAAAAAGGGTTGAATAGAATAGTCCATGAAACATGAAAACATGGTAGAAAATGGTGAACGCACAAAATCAATAAACATCATGCGAGATATGAAAAAAATCTTATTTTTAACTTTGTTTGATTTCGGATTATCTAATGGTTTTAAAACCGGCCTCCTCTGTCGAATATAATATATAGAAATAATATACCAAGCATGATGGGCGATCCCAAAACTGAACCTCGAAGCCTTATAGAAACCTTCAAATAGAGAATGAAATCGTTATAATCTCTACTACCCACCCACCCTACCTACAACCTACCTACAAGTATTCGATTTCAGGCATGTGTACACATCCCTGGGACAAATTCGGGTCTAAATACGGCTGTTTATTGTATCGGGCTGTTTATTGTATACGTGAAATTTTCGTGTTTTTGGATATTCATACGTTTATCGGGCAAGGATATGGATGTACTTTCAAATGAGAATTTTCCACAAATCCTGGGATGTTTCAGGATCCACATCTCATACCGGATCCAAGTATTTTTCCCGCCCTTCCTGATGCCTTTCACAGTTCCAAAGCATTTTATTTCATTCAGTTGTTTATCATGTTTTCCATTTATTTACTTTTCTACCAGTATTCGATGTTAACAAAAAAAGTTTCGAAGAGTATTATAAAAAAAGTGAAGCATAAAGCATAAACGATATTAATGTATGTATAAAAGGGTTAAATTTGGCAGCAGGTGGCATATCAAAAGATTGATAGATGGATGACAAAATTTGAAATGAGATGAGCATTAAACCATGGCTGAATTCTATCTCAATATATTCTTCCTAAAATATATTCCATGCTAGCTAATTTTCCTTTCTGTTATTTTTTAATATTCTAATATATTGATGAAAAACATCCCTTTTGAACCCCATTTTGTTCGAGTGAATATTTTCCAATGTTTTGTTTAACTTCAGGTCACAATTTTGTTTATTGCTAATATGGGTTTTGGCCACACCTGCTTTACCTTTGATGGCACTCAGAACGATCACAATTTTTTTCCATCAGTTTTGAAAATTCAGAAAAAATTATTTGACAGACGGAAATTGAAAATAATACTAGACAACAGCGAAATGGTATTTGAAATAGCTTCAACTAATTTTTACTTGCCGAAAAGTTATTTCTTAGTTCAGGTTTTTGCGATCCGTGATATCTTAGAAATTTTATGGTTTAGTACCATAATTTCAACTAACAACTGGCAATATTTACTCACTTAGTCCACGTTAAAGTGTCAAAATACGAGGGCAGTCCGATTAGTACTTAGCCTCGCCGCCCGATGGCGCCACTATCGCAGGAGAAATTTACTATCGTGTAGTACAGGGGTGTCCAACCTTTCAGCTTTCGTGGGCCACATTGGGAGAAGACGAGTTGTATTGGGCCACAAATAAAATATACGAGGGCAGTCCGATAAGTACTTAGCCTCACCGCCCGATGGCGCCACTATCGCAGGAGAAATTTACTATCGTGTAGTACATTCTCATAGACGGCTACAGTCAAAATTTCAGCCGAATCGAACCGCGTATGGAAGCGGGCGTGCATGCGCATTTCAGAAAAATGGAAAAAGAGCAATATCGGTCGGTGATTCGATTCTTGTTTCTGGAAGGGAAATCGCGCAACGAAATCAAAGAGCGCTTGGATACTGTGTACGGTGACTCTTCTCCTTCGATGGCGACCGTCAAAAATTGGTGTAACGAGTTTCAACGTGGTCGCACGTCGGTTTTAGATGAGCCACGCCCAGGTGCTACGAAAACGGCTACCACGGAGAATAACATAACAAAAATCCACGATCTCGTATTGGCAGACCGCCGATTGAAGGTGCGCGAGATAGCTGAGACAGTAGGCATCTCAAAAGACCGCGTGGATCATATCCTGGGCAAAACGATCACAGGGAAAAACGATCACAGGGCTCTACTATACCGAATTATTGGGCCGATTCGACGCCAAATTGCAGAAAAAACGGCCCCATTTGGCGGAGAAAAAAGTGCTCTTCCACCATGACAACGCACCGGCTCACACCTCCGCCATCGCCACGGCCAAATTGGTCGAATTGGGCTACGAACTGCTGCCCCATCGACCGTATTCTCCAGATTTGGCCCCGTGCGACTTCTTTTTGTTTCCAAACTTGAAAAAGTCACTCGCCGGTCAGAAATTTGAGTCGAATGAGGAGATCATCGCCGCTACGGAGGCCTACTTTGCAGACCTCGAGAAAACGTATTTTTCAGACGGGTTAAAGTAGTTGGAGCATCGCTGGGTCAAGTGTATCGAGCTAAAAGGAGACTATGTTGAGAAATTAATTGTCACTTTTCCAAAATTTTCGTTTTTTTTTGTAGGCTAAGTACTTATCGGACTGCCCTCGTATAATCTCACTCTCCAGTACTGTTCGGCGTAGATGAATTGAGTTATTAGAAGATTTTATTCTGCATATAAAAGCAGGGAGAATTTGGTGAGAGCTATGGGGAAAAATGGAGCCACATTTCAATATCGACTTCAATATAAAACAGAACAAAATTTTTGAAATTTTAGAAACCAGAACCGATTTTTTTTATAGTTAAGAAACCAACAGACCCAACTTTTCAAATTCTAGGAACCAAAATCAAAAACCACTGAAATATCGAAATTTTGAGGCACCAAAATCAGTATCACATTGTAACGTGTTGTCAGATTCTTTTCTATTTTGCCGATCGCGGTGGATTCATTTCGAGTTCAATATGCTGAACTGGAACACCTACGAAATCAATGATCGCCGCATACATTTTATTTTGTCTTCCGGCTCAAGCTCACGGTACGGGGGGGTTCTTTTCGATCACTGAATTCGTTCGACGCTACATAAAGAATTATGTATGCGTGGATGGCCCTTGCGCGTAACAAACAAATCGTCCCTGTCCCAAGTTCGTGGAAACTAGATGGCGAACGTTTCCTCTTCCCTGCCGCCTCGTCAACTTCTTGACACAATTGACCCACCGAAACTTAACGACACTTACGCTCGCAGTACTTTCCCTGTCTCTCCTAGTAATCTAAACTTCCAACATATTTAATCAAAAATATCCCCAAACGAACCTGAATCTTCGTCAAAGATCAAAAAAATAATAGTCCTTTATTACGTCGACCACAACAACAAAAAAGTATGATAATAAAAGAATTCGTATTTATTTAAAGATTTTCTTCTTCTTTTAATTCGTGAATGTTTATTTTTTGTTTATTCAATTTCATTGTTTTAACTATACTAACCCTACTAAGCCTAATATAATTGTACAAATTTTTTAAATATATTTTCTTTTCTTTCGTTATATAATTCAATGTTTGATTCAAAAGTATTTTTTTTTATACAACAAGAAAGTGTTTGGTACTCATCGTGTTTTTCCTGTGTTTCAATAATCGTTGGTCGGATGATGATCTTCGATGTTTGCTGCTTTGTTGAATGTTGCATATAGTGTTGTTTAATGTTGCATGCTCCGTGTTGTATGCTGACGTCCTCCTGTGGCTCGAACTTGCGTTGCTTTTTTTTATGTTTTTATTTATTTATTTTTTGTTCTTTAAATATACACAAACTATGTATTAGATATGTTGATTAAATGTTTTATGTGTGATCACAAACTATGTATTAGATATGCCGATTAAATGTTTTATGTGCAATCCATATCACAAAAATCATCGGATAAATTGTCTCACTATACATATATTGTTTGTCTAAGCTTTCACTAAACTTTTAGTGTGTTTTTTTTTTTGTTTAATTTTAATTAACAATTTTAATTACGTGTATTTATTTATATGATAGGGAATAACCCCTTTTTGATTTTCGCGTCAAAATTAAAAGTGCAAGCGATCCTGCCGAAGCAACGCTACATCTCCGAGTGAACTTCTAATTTTTAATTTTTCGTTAATCGTCGTTTTGGTACCGTATTCTTTCTATTGTATCTTAAAATAGTTATGGGCTCAAATTTGAATTCTTTTATTGTTCTTTTGAAATTAGAATTTAAGAGAATCCTGCACGTGTTCAATATTTCAAAAGGACTTTTAAATTTTGACCATCGAGATAATAATTCAGAATATTCTTTTTGAATCCGTTGCTACAATTATTTTTTGAATTTCAAAAAAAATTTAACTGTGATATAAACTAAATCCTAAGCTGGCATTATACCCTACATGATAGATTAATATATTTTGAATTTTTTTGTATAAATCATATACTCATTATAATTGTTTTGTTTTTCCTTTATAAACAAAATATGCCCGTTACAACATTTTTGAAATTTTAGAAACAAAAATCGGTATTTTAGAAAGAAAGCAAATAGAAAGCAAAACCAGAACCAAATTTTTGACAGTGTAGAAACTAAAATCGGAACAAAAACAAATTTTCAAATTTTAGAAACCAAAACCAAAAACGACTGAAACATTGAAATTTTGGGGACTTAAAACCAGAACCGGATTTTCAAATTTTAGGAATCAAAACCAAAACCAAATTTTTAAAATTTAGACCAGCACCAGAATTATAAAACTTTCTGTCTTTTGTTTCGAAGTTTTGTTTGATCTCGCTAAAAGTATGCAAATTGCCGTTTGTTTGAGATTTATAATGGAAAGAGTTGTCCGATTTTAATGAAATCTTTTTTTGTCGAATTGAAATGTACTTTATGGCATATAAGACCAAATATTTCACATTAACCCTCTAGCCGGAATGTCCGACAAAAGGCGGGCTTCAGGGAATTCGCTTGTTTATAACGGGTCAAAATTTTAATCGCCGGAACGTGTTACACCAGCGTTTCTCAACCTTTCAGTATTCGCGGCCCAATTTTCAATCAAAATTTTCATCGCCCCCCCCCCCCCCCCCCCCCCCCCCCCCCCTGCATACAATAAAATGTATACAATAATAACGTAATTTGAGTATTTTGGCGCTAAACCTACACTACTACCCTAATTTTAAACACAAATTACCAAGAAAACAGTAATTTATTGACATTTGGCAACACCGATCCTCAGCGTTGACAAAACAAGAATCTGGTGCCTTTTTATTGCTCTTGCGTCATTTTTGCGGTTTCGCGAGAAGTTGTTTTAACCCTGAAATCACAATGAACGCGAAACGGACGCGAAACTGGCGCAGAAACTGTCACTTAAAAGTTTGGTTCCCACAAATTGTTTGAAGTGAGCACAGTGAACGTATAGAACGCAGCTACAACGTAACCGCAACGCAAAAGTTTGCAAACTTCTAACTTTGCCGCAGAATTCTTCGTTGACAGATCGTAAAGTGAGGTTGGAAAAATGTCTTTCGAGGAAAAATTGATAGCCTTAGTGCAAATAACAAAGATAAAGACCAACAAAGCAAATTATCGCTTCAAAATTATCCCTTTTTGTAATTTTTCCAAGTTTATACCACTTTATATTATGTCACTTGTACTACTTCACGAGATGACATTGGGCTCTGCCGCTAGAATTTTGCACTGTGTGACAGTTCAGAGCGTTGTAGTTGCGTTGGTTTCGCTCTGATTTCGCGTTCATTGTGCTCCAAGCGTAAGTTAATAAGTTAATTATTAAATATTATGTCGAAATGTATTTTGTTTTGATGTGGGTATATACTTTCTTTTCAGTCAATTAATTAACTTTTTTAAATATTTTGTCTTGGATATGCTTTCCCCACCCCCCTTAAATGTACTCGCGCCCCCCTAGGGGGGCGCGCCCCACAGATTGGGAATCGCTGTGTTACACTGACTTTTGTAAGTTATCGCTTTACATGCTGGAAAAAATTTAGCCCTGTATGTTGTCTTGGTTACGGTCTGTCGCAAGTTTAAAGTCATATTTTGGTGAATTATTTTCGGAAATATTCCGGTTAGAGGGTTAAGGAGCCGAACATCTAAAACATCTAATTGAAAATTTTATTGTATGTTTTATTCAAAATAAAATTTCTTACCATTTACTCTGTGATTCTTAACCTGAAAAGAAATAAATTAAACGATTAGGGATTTTATTTATTTTTCCCATTTTAAGATTATTTAAAAGAATCATTTATTTTCAACAACATTTTTCCTCTCAGTTAGTGATAGTCCAGATGAACATCGCTTTTATTATGTATGCCTTAAAATTGTGTCTATTTTTCATTTAAAAAAAAAGTTCTATCTTGATTATCTAAAAGCATCAACATTTTAAAATTTGAGTGGTAAAATTTCATACTTCGAGTCTGGTTGTGGCCATGTCAGCTATTTTTCCCTTATCTTCTTTATTACAAATTTTTCACGTCAGGAAATAAATGAAGGTAAAATGGAAAAAATTACACCAATTCCGAACCCACTCAGTCTTTAGTTTTTATCCATAATAAATTTATAAAATTGTGCTTAATAAGCAAATGTTGCATGTTCTTATCACCATTTTGTTTAAGCGGTCCCTACACGTTCAATCTTGCAGTCAATCATCGCATGCTGTGACAGCATTTTGAACGTCTATGGTGATGCTGTCATGCAAATTCCATGATTGACAGCATGCTGGCCAATATCAAAGTCATTTTGATATTTTCGAGAACTTTGTGAATGACAGCATGCTTGAACGGGTATGGCTATGCTGTCAATCATTTCGTTATTTCAGGGGAATTTTTAGTAGTGAAAAGATGCGGCACATAAAAGACAAAGTTTTTTGGGAATCCTTTTTCGAGTTATACAGGCAAAGAAGTAAGTTGTGGATGACGAAAAGCGAAAAATATAAGGACAAACATTTTTTTAATTGATGTTTGTGCTGTCGGTTTGACTGTTTCGAATTAATTGATGCTTGCGTGCATGATTGAGCGTCTAGTGTAAATAAGCTTTTTGCTGTCACAGCATGATTGACTGCAAGATTGAACGTGTAGGGGCCGCTTTAAGCGATGAAGAAGAATTGAAATTGATTTTGTTTTTCAATTTACAATATCTGAACATATAAACGATTAATGGCAAGAAACGAGATAATACGGAATGATTTCAGTGATTTCAGTACAGTCTTATTTTTCTATAATCAAATATCGATTTGGAAACAATTGATTTCAAATTACGTTTCGGAAAATTAAAAAGGGTGCAAAATATGTCAAAGAATGTTACAAATTGTCTATTTCAGTTTTCAAGTGGATAACTTTCGCTGATTGCAAAGAATCAGAAACGGGGAAAAAGTCGAATCATCCCTTAAGATGAGAGTAGAAAAACGACAACAAATACAAAAAATCAATAGGAAATGGCAGGGAAATACTATTAGGGAGAAAAGTCGAAATTCATTAGAAAAGTGTTTACATCAACAGGTGGTCGTACTGTCGAAAATCTGTGGAAAAATTCAAGAAAAACAAAAGAAAAATTCTTGGGCACTAATCGAGTTTTAATAGCTTCTATATTGTCAAATAGGAAATTTCATTCTGTGAAAATATTTCCGTTTAGTTTCATTGCCCCCAGCAAAAAATCATCCAATCGTAATAAAAGTGGAAAGTCATTTCTAAATTACCCTTTCCAGCAATCAAAAAAAATTGTAAGTGCGATGGACATTTTTATGCGCTTAAAGAATGTATTTTGACGTACTTACCAAAGTTCACCATTTTTTTTCCATTAGATACTTTGATTTTTTTCTTGTTTTAGATTTTTTCTCTTTGTTTGTGTTTTCTTAACAACCAAAATGTTTCTTTTTGTCCAATCTCAAAAACTAGAACAAATTAAGCCAAACTACTTTCAGATTCCGAATCAGCGGTGTCAAATTACCTTAAAATGATTGTTAAATCAACAGCAAAAAAATGAAAACAAAAAATTTTTTTTAAAAAAAACTTTAATTTTAAAAAAATGCACTATTTTTTTGGTACTTTTTGGTACTGTGTATCAGACATAAATTCAAGATAAATATTTAATTAATTTTTTATGCTCTTATCTCGCTTTTATTTCTGATACACAGTTCCCAAAAAAAAAATTTTCCTTTTGAGTGCAGATTTTTAAATAAAAGCTTTTTAAAAAAAATATTTTTTATTTCTTTTTCTATTTTTTTATATTTTATCCTTTTTAGTCATTTTGTATTTGATTAGAATGACTAAAAATCCAAAAAAAAAAAGAATAATCATATTATTTCAACAGGACCTTCCATTAGCCTTACAGACTTTTTAATCCAGAACCGGATTCAGCGCCCCAAAAGACCCTAAGATGAAATTTACGAAAAATTTTGGAAAAAGGGTGATCACGTTATCCTTACAGGACCTTCCGTTATCCTTACGGACTTTTTAATCCCAGATTTGCAATCAGCGACCCGAAAACCGCCAGATTAAATTTTTTGCGGAAAATTTGAGGAAAAGTTAATCACGTTATCCTTACAGGACTTTCCATTATGCTTACGGATTTTTTAATACCAAAATCGGATTAAGCGATGTCAAAAACTCCCAGATAAGATTTTTTTACGGAAAATTTGAGGAAAATGATAATCAGGTTATCCTTTCAGGACCTTCCGTTACCGTTATGTCAAAATTGGATCCAGCGATCCCATCATTGCAGAAGAACTGCAACATGGAAGTGATAACACTTTTTGAAAACAAACGTGCCGATGTGCTGTAGGTGAGAGTCTCACGTATTTTTATGCGTATTTTGCGTGTTACTAAACATTGTTACCGAGCAATGACTTCCGTGACACCCCCCCCCCCCCCTGGATCCCCGCGGGCAGCCGAGACTCCTTATTACTTAGAAATAGACGCTGCGATGGTCGATACAATCGTCGGGCCAGTTTGCGGTCGCATGCGATAATTGTATCGTTTGTGGTCTGCCATGCAACCGTCGATATGATATTATTTCGCAACTGTGCTGTGTTGTTCGAGAGATATTTGCTAGTAAAAACTGATTATTCGATCAAAATCGCAAATAAATCGTATCGTGTGTGTGCTATATACAACCGTCGGCCCGATATCGGTCCAACACAAGTCGGTACGACCATCGCAGCATCTATTTCTACCTTTAAAATTGATCATCAAAATCGGTAGTTTCTGGGTGAATCCGTGTCAAGTGCATTCACAAAAAAATGTATGGCTCAGGCTAGGAATGAGAAACAGGTATGATGTTTTCGCGTTTTGCAGGTATTTTTATAAGCTTTCATTTGATATATAACATCTCATATTTTGGACAGTTTTTAATATTTAGGTTGTCCAGCTTTCGAGACTTTTTGCAAATATTTTTTATTTTCCAAACAAAAATCCTAAAATCAAACGTCCAATACACTTTCACCAAAATAGTGTTTTCAATTTTTCCACTTTAAGCAATATAAAAAAATACCCATGCTAACCCTTTCAATTCGATAACACAGTAAACAGACACGTGAGTAAAATAAATGAAATTCAATTTACCCCCCAAAAAGAACGGAGAAAGTTGATCGTCATGGATTCAATTTTGCGCAGTAATCATTGGGATCCACTTTTCAATTTTTCTCTTTTGTGCCTGGAAAATGTCGGGTAAATGTTCAGCCACCAATCATACTCGTATATTGGTATCTTAGATAGTTTTCGACGATATCGAGGATCAAACTATCCCCAGCTAAATGGGCCCACATCAATCATTGCATCATTTTGCCGCATTACCCAAGCCATTTATTAATCAACATTGTACCGAAGGACATTCAAGGATATGAAATCTTTCACGTACAGAACAGGCCCCTTTGCTTCTTTGTATATGTTTACTAAATAAAATTTTCACCCCCAGAGAAGCGCATATTTGTCAGATTTTCTTTTCATTTGAAATACAAAATATCTGAAGTGAACAGCACATGTCTGTTTTATACAAAATCTAATACTATTTTATATAAAAATATGAAATTTTATTTTATAAAATTTGAGATATCTCGAGATATAACGGTAATTCGAGATATAACGGTAAAATATATATTGTCAACGGTAAAATATAGCGAAAAATGTAATTGGCAAATGTAATTCGGTTAACCGATTTTCACCAAAAGTTGATATAATTGCTGTAACACATTTATATATTAAATACTTTGGATTTTTTATACTCTATATGATATATCATAATATAAAAGTACTTATATTAGATTTAGTATACCGTTTGTTACGCATCGAACCAATCATCGGACACAAAAATGAACTACACCAACAATGAACTATGGGTGTTAGGGATGACAAAAGATGTTTATTTTCGCATGTCCGTTCATCCGTCTGTCTGTCTGTCTGTCCGTGAACACCATAACTTTCGAAAGAACTGAGCTAGAGACTTGAAATTTTGTATAGTGACGTTTCTTGTAAATGGCTAGACTAACTCTTTAAAGGGGCCAAAATTGAACCATTTCATCCCTCCTCCCCCATACAAACGAAACAGTTTTTTGTAATTTCCTCGAAAACGCTGAGTTATATTGAAAACATTATAGGTAAAATGTGTTTAGAATGTGATTTTATATAACCGTTCCATACATCAAAATCCAGTCGGAGCACTCGTTTCTCCCTCTACCATACAAATGGAGCGCTATTTTCCTGTTTTCTCGAAAACTGTGCATCGCATCGAAAATTTTATAAGGATAAAATGTATTTAGAATATAATTTTACATAACTCATCTATACATCAAAATTCAGTTGGATCACAAAATCCTGTACACAGACTAACAGACTAACAGACTAACAGACTAACAGACTAACAGACTAACAGACTAACAGACAAACAGACAAACAGACAAACAGACTAACAGACTAACAGACTAACAGACTAACAGACTAACAGACTAACAGACTAACAGACTAACAGACTAACAGACTAACAGACTAACAGACTAACAGACAAAAAAGACATTTTTGTAATAATGCTCCAATCAATCGATGGAGAATGGTTTTTAGGCAAAATAATGTCGTCAAATTTTTTCATGAACACAATACTTGATTATACTTCGTACAAGAAAGTAAAAATAGCATGAAAATTACCTAGAAAATGAACCTGTTGCCATAAAGAAAGAATTACGGAGCTAATATACCTTCCCATACTCGTATTTGATATGTGAGAAAAAATACCCTTTAGCCGTCGGCGGCGTACATGGAAAATAAAAATGAAATAGGATATTTACTAAATTACTGCCTAAACGAACAGACATTTGACCGAGGGTATCCAATGCTCTCATTCATCATTAAATGTATCTAAAGTCCTGTTCATGTTTATCTACTGGCCCGCTCCGGCTGGACGGTTACTATGCGAGTTTCATCTGTTTTGATATCATATAAAGTCCGAGATTTAAAGGATGGGTTAAATTCAAAAAACATTCAACGTTCATATCAGTAATGGACCTCGTCGTGTTTTTATTATTCGCCTAAGTAGGGCAATACAAAAATATGAAACGATTTATTTGTTAAATGAACTCACTCAGAGTCACAATCAAAATAGACAACATAGGAGAAAGAAAAACATTTTATTATTTTCACATGTTCTGTTTTTTTTTTTTAGATACTTTTTGTTGAAATAATTTTTGGAATCCATAATGGCTTTTATTGATTCTCTCCTGAAATTTGACACATTTCTAACGTTCTTTCAATTTTATCCCATCAAAAGTGAAATCACATTTCTTTACGATTACATAAATGACATAAGACCGTGATTCGTGCAAAAAGATATCAATATCCTTGACATTAATGGCACCAATAACTAACTATACAAGGTTGAAACATCTAATGTCGATATTATTTTTCCTGATGAGATTCTCGTTCAGATTTTTTGCAATAACAATTTATTATAATGTCTATTCACATTTTGATTCTTTCTCAAAAATAGAAACATGTATACGGATATCGTTCTGTAGAAAAATATTCTCCCTATACTCGGCAATCAAGTGTTGTTAGTTTCAAAGATATCCCATACTATGGGCTGCGCTCCGAACCGCTTCTCACCCGTCGGCCCCGTCGGCTGACGATCTCCTCCCATTCGGGCCCTAATACTTACTCGGCCTCGGGTATCACTAACTTGAAAGATAACTTCTCTAATGGTGGAAAACTGCACCAAATCTCGTCAGAATTGCAGCGGATTGTAGGTGAGGGCGCTTACAGAGAAGAGACGGGGTTAATATTTTTGGGCAAAATTTTTTCCTGAGGGCTGACCCTACTAATGGTGAAAACCGGATCCAGATACCTTCAGCGGATTAAGAGATATCAGGCGAGGGGAAAAGGGGAAGGGGAAATTAGAAGAATAGCATAGCCTGTCCCAGAAGGCCCAGGCCGTCCCGGAAATCAAACTTTTGTCTCGGAATTATTCAATCTAGTGTTGTAATCTCTTAATCATTAAACAAATTGACCTCAATACCCAAAAACTTTCGCCTGCGGCGTACGGTGTTAAATTTTTATACTCCATATGACATATCATATAGAAGTGGAATCAATCATCGGACACAAAAATGAACTACACCAGGCTGTTAAGGATGACAAGATATTTTGATTTCCGCATGTCCCCCGATCTGTCTGTCCGTCTGTCTGTCTGCCTATCCGTGAACACCATAACTTTCGAAAGGATTAAGCTAGAAACTTGGAATTTTGTATAATTACGTTTTTCGTAAATGGCTACGCTAAGTTCTTGAACGGGCGAAAGTGGACGAATCCTTGGTACCTCCACCATACAAAGGAAAATTTTTTTTGTATTTTTCTCGAAAACGGTGAGTCATATTGAAAAATTTATTAAGCTAAAATGTGTTTAGAATAGAATTCTACATAACTCATCTATACATCAAAATTCAATCAAAATTCGTTTTCTCGAAAACTGTGCATCGTATCGAAAAATTTATAAAGATTAAATCTGTTTAGAATATCAGCTTGAATAATCAAGCTGAACCCCTTTTTCCGCCCTCCCCCATACAAATTGATTTTTTTTCTATTTTCTCGAAAACGGTGAGTTTTTTTTATTTTCTCGAAAACGGTCGTATTGTAAAATTTATTAAGGTAAAATCGGTTTAGAATATGATTCTACATAACCTACATAAGATTCTACATAATCTGTTAGTCTGTTAGTCTGTTAGTCTGTTAGTCTGTTAGTCTGTTAGTCTGTTAGTCTGTTAGTCTGTTAGTTCTGTACATCAAAATCCAATCGGACCGGTCCTTTCCCCCCTCTCCTATACAAATGTATTTTTTTTTGTGTGTCATATAGTATTTGACATATAGTATTTGACATGTAGTATTTTTTTTTGTCAACACAGCAAAATATATTTTGTGAGTTCAACTCTAGTCCAACAAATGCTAGCGTAATCAACGGTGAGTTAAATCTTATATGCACGATATAAAATACAAATAAGAAAGACACTAAAAAATAAAAACAACTTTTTGATGGATTTTAGTTAAGTGGCATATTTTTAAATTCCTTGTTATAAAAAATTTGATAAATAAGTTTGCTACAGCAATTCATGGAATCAAGATTTGTATTGTTAAAAAGTTTCGCAAACATTCGGTATCATCAAACGTTTTAACAAAACAAAGTTGCTACCTGAACTAAAATTGCATGAAAATAGAAGAATTCTGGTTAAATCGATGAAATACAAAGAAAATATACCGGTATCTAGTATAACTTGGAAAAATAGGTGTAAGTACGAAATCTAACTTTGTATTATTAGCTGGTAGTTATATGTATAACATTAGTGCAAAAATAGTTTATTTATAAAGCTTTTCTTTTAGCAATGCTTGACAAAGAAATGTCTTTTCTAGATGTATGGCATCTGAAGAGCTACATTTTCTTAGAGCGTTTTATTCAGATTCCGGTTATTATTATGTTTTGTGAGACATTTTTTAAATAAAGTCCTTGCTCTGTTTTTCACGATTGTTTTTTCACTGTTGGTTGCTATTTTGAGCTTCATTTGATGCAATATGATGTTTGTTATAACAGCAATTTTTAATATTACAGGAAAATCCTAAGCGCTTTTGAAATTGAATTAGTGATGGATTCTGCGTTATAGTAGATACTTGTAAGAATTTTGTTAATGCTGATAGTTCGATAATTTATGATATTCAAAATAAAGTAACAAAATAGAGTAGCACCTGAAATTTGAACAACTATGTAAACTTTAAATATCATTTTCGAAGGACTTCTGGTCAGCGTTCAAGAATTTCTATCAACTGGGACATGACACCACACATTCATTGTCAAATTTTATCCATATGACCAATTTTTTGGTCATATTGATAAAATTTGGCAATGATTTTTATCCTCATATTTTATCCATTGAAGGATAAAAATCATTGTTTTGTCAAATTAACAAAAATTTTATCCTATATCAGCCAATAAAATATTTTTGTTAAATTCACAAAGCGAAATTTATTCCTTGGATAATTCAAAAATTGGTCATATGGATAAAACCATTATTAAATTAACCAAATTTTTGTTAAAATCAGAAAACACGAAACAGTTTTTTTGCAATTTTCTCGAAAACGGTGAGTCATATTGAAAAATTTATTAACGTAAAATGTGT
The DNA here is from genome assembly GCA_964034945.1 of Chrysopilus asiliformis. NCBI lineage: Eukaryota > Metazoa > Arthropoda > Insecta > Diptera > Rhagionidae > Chrysopilus > Chrysopilus asiliformis. The sequence goes on along the minus strand of OZ035963.1, from coordinate 48,828,042 downwards.
TTAGAATAAAATTCTACATAACTCATCCATACATCAAAATCCAATCGGACCTCTGCTTCCCCTTGTCCAATACAAATGGAATACTTTTTTCTTATTTTCTTGAAAACTGTGCGTCGAAATCTGTGCATAGAATAAAATTTTGCATTACTTATCTCTACATCAAAATCCAGTTGGACCACTCCTCCCCCCCCCCCCCCGCCCACGCCCCCTCCAAACAAATTGCATGTTTTTTTTTATTTTCTCAAAAACAGTGAGTCGTACTGAAAAATTTATAAAGGTAAAATCTGTTTATAATATGATTTTACATAACCGTTCCATACATCAACATGTAATTGGACCACTCCTTTTAAATAAAATAAATTAACTAATTTTTTGTAAAAAACACAAAAAATTGTCAATTGGAATAATTTTTTTGGAGATTTGTTCAACAAAAAAATTGTTGTTTTAACTAAAAGAATTGTGATTTAACGGGTCGCCAATATTTTTATACCCGTATGGTGAAACCAAAGGGTATATTAACTTTGCTTTACCGTTTGTAACGCCAAGATCCCGTCATCACATACAAAAATGAATTACACCAGTGTGTTTAGAATGATAAAAAAAATTGAATTTTCCATGTCCGTCCGTCTGTCTGTCTGTCTGTCTGTCTGTCTGTCCGTCTGTCTGTCTGTCTGTCTGTCTGTCTGTCTGTCTGTCTGTCTGTCTGTCCGTCCGTCTGTCTGTGGCGCGGATTGCAGGCGCCAGAGACTTGAAATTTTGCGTAGATCCGTTTTTCGTAAAATGTGAGGCTAAGTTCGTTAATGGGCAAAAATGGACCATTAGGGGGGGTACCCTCCATACGAACGAAAACGATTTTTGCGAATATCTCAAAAACGGTGCATCTTATCAAAAAAGTCTAAGAACAAAAGTTATTCAGGATATTATTCTACATAAAACTCCCATACATCAAAATCCGATTGGAACAAATTTTAAAAAATCTTATTGGAAAGTTTGACTTCATAGTGGAATTTTGATAAAACTGTTCGCCATTCACTTAAATCACCATACGGGTTTTCAATAATTGCCAGATTGGCAATTATAGCTTTTGTTATGTTTTGAAATTGGTTTGATTTTGGTTCGGTTCGGACCAGGCCCGTAGCAAGGGTGGGGAGGGGGCTTGGCTGCTGAAGCCCCCCTTCCGAAATTTTGGTCCTTCACCCAAAAAAAAATTTGGTTCTGAGAGTTCTAGAACTAAGCCCCGCCACGAAACGAAATCCTGGATACGGGCCTGGTTCGGACATAGTTTTTTCAGAGTGCTTCGGTTTATGGTTTGATTGTGGTTCACTCAAATTGCAATGGTTCAGTGATTTTTGGTTGGATTCAAAAAACTGGTTTGCATTTCTGACTACGAATTCTGACTATGAGTTCTAAATTGAGTTTCTACAATGCGTTGCTATTCGCCAAATCTTAATTAAATTAAAATTAAACAGACTTCTTGCTTTATGATGAAAACAAAAATATGCATTCGCACTGCACTCATCACATGACATAATTTTCATGTTTTCAAAATATCAAATTTAATCATTGGAGGAATTCGTTGGAAACATACTCCATATTATTTCCAGATCTTACGTAAAACTCAAGTGGTTTGCAATAAATCCAAATTTATCTTTTTATGTTATAAACGTCTTCGAGTTCATCTATTTTTGAAATTATTTTCATTTGTAATTATATTTCTTCCATCCTATCTAGATTGATTTTGTAAAAGCGAAATTGTTTTGCGAAAAAATTATAGACAAAAACACTTTCATCTTCGAAATGGCAATGTCTGATGTTTGTTCGCAAAACATTAAAATAAAACAAAAGATTAAATAAAAGATGCCACTTGAGTAAAATTGATTTGAACAGCAAACATAAACTTAAATATTTATCATTATTAAAGATAATACGAAATAAGCTATAAACTCAACTTCAAACTACTCAACTTAATGATTATTAGATCGTAATTTAACCACGTTTAAGTACTGTTTGAATTGTTATACAACTTGCACATTAAGGACTTTAAAACTATAAATGTTTCCCCTATAGGAGAAAAACTATAACATAAAACCGGATGGTCTATAGGCACATTAAGATAACCATTAAAACCGAACAAAATACTTTGAATTGTTGTTATGGCCGACATAATCAAAAGTTAATTTTGAATTTAATGTACGTTACAACTTCCATTTTTTTCTTTTTATTTATTTAATCGGTAATCGATTTTAATTGCAAGTCTGTTCAAATTCGTAACACTAGAATAGAAAATTACCGATAAGGACAATGACAGTGAAATAAGATACTTCAATAGATGACCTAATTCTTTAAAATAAAGGTAAAAAAAAAATTCTGTGGATTAAAGTTCCATTAGCTTGGAAAGTTATTTTTAATTGAATGAAATTTGAACATGTTGAAAAGTTGTGGCTAGAAAAATGTTAAAAAAAAAATTTTTTTTGGTAAAAAACCTTGCATAAGTTGACAGTATTTATTTTCGGTCCATTCGGGACATGTTGAGAAGGAAGACGGGTTTAAGCGGCACAAATTTTTTAAGGAAAAGTAATTAAGAAATAAGCTCAAGAGGCGAAATTTTTTAAACAGAATGCGCAATAATTTAAATCAAGGGCTACACCTAAATTTTTCGCGCTTCTTACGCTCTTTAAATAACCGTAACAGAAATTGTAAAAATATTAATTATTAATAAAGATAAACATGCCACAAGCCACAATTTTTAGATACTTGCTACAATCGGCGCAAGTATCTAAAATTTTTGGAAAATCGTTAAAAAACTGCGCCGCAAGTGAAAATAATGTAAGTTGGAATAACCTCCCGATGAAGTAGAGTTTGTTTTGTATATTTAGTGATCTTTTATCCTAGTGTTTGTAAATTATAACACTGAATTGAAAAATTCTAGATAAAAGTTCAGTTCCGCGGGACAAAAGTTTAGTGTCCGAGACACAAAGCCTTAATTCGAGACTGTACCCGCCTTACAGGACCCTCTGTTTCGAAATATGATATTCTAACATCATATTTGTGATTAGCGACGTCTAAAATTTTAACTGCAAATTTTCCGTAAAAATTAATCAGAAAGCAATTTAAATTATCCATACAAAATCTTTCTACGGTGTCTCCATCATCTTCGATCTTTTGCCGTAATAGTTACTACGCACAATCTCTATAATAATAAAAATCTAATAAAAATTGGTTTGGCATTTCAAAAGGTAGCAGGGGAGGGGTTGTAGAGTACAGGGTGTATAGTTTTACGTAAACAGGAAATTTGGTTACAGCAGGACTTATTCAATGGTGGAACCCCGATCGAAATGCCTTTAGCGGTCTAGTAAATAGCAGGGGAGTGGGTTATCGACTAAAAGAATGAGTTGATGCTTGTTACCGAGATCCCTTATCCAACACAAAAAAAATTGGACTCCAAAGGCTCTCTTTTTAGAAAGTCAAAAGGTTGAAAGAGAGTCAAAATTTATCAGTAGAGGGGTGACTAAGAGGAGGAGGCAGATCAATATAAAGTACATGAAATTTGGTATGGAAGGGTTGTTTTGGCCCACTCTTCTTACCCCCAAATACACGGCACAATTTTCTCCGATTTTCTCGAAAACGGTGCGTTTTATCTAAAAAATTATCAAGGCAATTGTGATTTTGCATAACTCTTACAGATATCAAAGTCCACTCAAACTTCTCCTTACGCTCACCGACCACCGTAGAACTCAAGAAATTTGTCGCGATTTTCTCGAAAACGGTGGGTCGTATCGAAAAAACTAATCACGCAAAATGTGTTTAAAATGCAGTTCTACTCAACTTCTCGTACTCCAAAATTCAATCGGAATAGTTTATTCCCTCCTCCGTCATACAAATGGAACAGATTTCTACAGTTTTCTGCAGTTTTTTTAAAAAAGGTGCGTCATAATACCCGTGTCTGGTATAAATGACCCAATTCAGACTAGCAATTGCGATTACGATTGCGATTGCGATTACGATTACGACTTAAGCTTCTCGACCAATGAGATTAAAGCTTTCAACGATAGAGACATGAAAGCTTTGATCTCATTGGTCGAGAAGCTTCAATCGCAATCGTAATCGTAATCGCAATCGCAATCGTTAGTCTGAATTGGGCTTAAGAATAGTTTCCGGAATTTTTTTTTTTTGCCTTTCTAAAAGATTAAATGAATCATCCTGGTGTAAAAACGATTAAACAACGAACAAAAATAGCCAAAAGAAAAGAAAAAATATCAGTTGTGGTCAACACAAAACTTTCTTCTACAAAATCTACGACCCTGCGCAATTTACGCTAGAGCCCTGTCGCGTTGTCAACCTAAGACGACCTCCCAATAAATTCTTAATTTATTCAAAAACATCAAAAACGTACAAAATTTGAGATAACTTGAGAACTGTAAAAGATATCAATTTACGGTAAATGGCAAAAATGTAGAAAATGTTAATATCTTTAATTATTCTTTTAACTGATTTGTCGAAAAACCGTTAGTTTGCAAGTAATTTGTAAAAATATATTTTTTTATATTTTAATCTAAATATCTCAATAACGGTAAAAGATAACGGATAACGGTAAAAAACAAAATTGTGCAGAATGCCATTCTCATTAATTCACTTCATACATTCAGTCAGCAAAAACCCGTTAGTTTTCGAGATAATCGCAAAAAACTGTTTTTTTGGAAATAACGGTTTATCTCGATAACAGGTTGAGATATCGAGTTATAGCTAAAGACAAAAGTGTGGGAAATTTTATTTTCTCCAAGTTTTGTCATACTTAAGGCCACTAAAAAACGCGTAGTTTGGGAGTAAATCGAGAAAAACGAAATTGCGATTTTTGAAAAACCGCCATTTTGGATACTTCCGGTTAACGGATTTCCACCAAAAGTTGATAGGATCGTCCCATTTCAGGACCCAACATGCCTATAAAATTTCATGGCGCTAGATCTATTAGTTTTTGAGAAATCTTGTACATAGACTGACAGACAGACTGACTGACAGACAGACAGACAGACAGACAGACAGACAGACTGACAGACAGACTGACAGACAGACTGACAGACATTTTTTTAATATGACTCCAATCGACTCAGGAGTGACCGGGAAATGTTTTTTAGGCAAAATTAAGAGGTCGAAATTTTTCATGAATACAATACTTTATTATACTCCGTAGAAGAAAGTAATTAAGGAAAAATTAAACCATTTAAAGGGTTTGAAACAACATCTCTTTCAAAATCCAGCTGTTTATGTCGTGCGGTTAAAACCACCATAAATAATTTATAAACGAAAATGAATTGAAAATTCACATTTTTTTACCTAATTGTCAATTTATTTTCCAAATCTGTACATGAGTGAAAAAATATATAAATCTTTCGACCCACCTGAGCAATTTATTGTGAGACAAATGGATGACAACATGATAAACAAGCAAAAATGTGATAAGAAGATTCAAAAAATATGCTTTATACTCATAGAATTATGTATTTTTTCATGTTCTTAGGGCAATGAGCTTAACACAGCCTTAAACAACGAATCAAATATGTCTTGACATAATCCTCATCAGACGTTTATTATTGTAACAAAGATTTACGGCATTCAATCTCATATAATTCGTCTTATCCTCTTATTACCCGTCAGTGACTGATTTCATACTCGACTTGCAGCGGAATTCGAATAAACTTTTTTGGGATTTTCATAATTCTTGAAAAAAGAAGAAGCGATCCTCTCTAACCACAACATCAGTGACTATGACTACGCCATCAACTATCACGAAATTCCTTCGGTCGAAAAAGGTCCTTTTTTTTGTCGTGACGATTTATGGCTACCTCTTCGCATATATATGGATGGCATTTTTGACGTTTACTATAGAAAATAACTGACAAAAAAAAAAGAATGGGAGAAAAATCATAATTCGTGCCTCGTCTTGAACTTGTGATATTGTTTAGTGAAGGAATCGGAGCCAAACACATGTCCTGAATGACATATTGCTCGCATAGGACGCAAAACAAACCGCAATTGTGTACGAGAAAAATAACGCAATTTGCATATATTTCGGCGCAACGAAACTCAAAGGATATGATTTCTATACGAAAAATGAATTCCTTTCAATATCAATTTTTCTTCTGTTGTTTGCACCCAATCTATATTTTCTTCTCTTATGTTTTGTATGCTATTGTTTTTTGTTGTTCTCTGCCCCCCCCCCCCCCTCCATTCCAAGGTCAACCCATGAATCCCTATTTATGCTCCTGCCTATAGGAATGAATTGACATTTAAGGATTATATGACAGAATAACCTCGAGTGGCACAAAACATTATCCAATGAGGCACAAAACCTTCAATGCGTGGATTTTGTATAAAACTTTTTTTTTTTGGGGTTGCCTGATAATCACGATGGGGTTGGGTTCGAGCATAATGCGGTAAAACTGTCATTTGTTGTATGTTTGCTGTCTGTCAATCAAATATTTTTTGTCTATTCCAGATCCATGTACGTGTAACAAATTTTCCTTTTGTTTTTCTTTTGGATGGTTGGTGGGTGGCTGGTTTGGTTTTGGATCTCGTCGACATATTTTTTGGGGTTTTCGCATCGAATCGATTTCATATTTTCCATAAAGTTTGTTTTTTCTTTTTGGAACACGTGTTTTTCATGCTGATTTGGCAGAAATTGAAAAATTATTGACACACTTTGGACAGAATCGAAAGCAACCCCCTTCCCACCATAAGATAAGCATCTTAACGAGAGATAGACTAATGTAAGTGATATGACAAAAAAAAACTTGGGCAAAAAATTTTGATTTAAAATCGTTTGGGCTATGAATTTTATAAAAATTGAAAAATAATCTGACAACAAAAACTTATACTTGTAACTTGAGACTGATTTGTTTTAAAAGCATTTCGCCAAATTCGATTTTAAAACATAAGAAAAGCTACAATTGCTGACCCATGGCTTCTACTCTATATGATGCTTATTTAAAAAAATCCATTTGTATAGGAGAGGGGGGATGCAGTGGTCCGATTGGAACGCTTATGTGAAACCATATTCTAGACACATTTTCTCTTTATAAATACGATGCACAGTTTTCCAGAAAACAGGAAAAAAGTATGCCATTTGTACCGGATAGGGGGGAAACAATGGTCCGATCGGATTTTGATGTATGGATTAATTATGTAAAATCCTATTCTAAACACAATTTAATACATTTAAATACAATTTTTCAATATGAATCAGTGTCTGACTCACCGTCTGACTCACCGCCTTAATACACAACACATCTTAATACATTTTTCAATATGACTCACCGTTTTCGAGAAAATTGCAGAAAACTGTTTCGTTTATATTGATGAAGGAATGTCCGATATTTCCCCTTACACGCCATCCATACCTGCCGGAAACATTGACCGAACTGTTAGCAGCAAAAGTCATGTTAAAATTTTGTTGTGACGTAGATGGGCTGATTCTGGCATGACATTTCATTTTCAGAAATGGCGTTGAACAGTAAAATACTGACAGTAGTAAATATTTTAAAGTACTTACAAGAACTAAAATTTCCGCACTAAAATGAAATTCGGCCTCCAGCTGCTCCCACGATGCCTTTTTCAAATCATTTCTTTTGTAAAGATTACTTATGGTATTCCAGAGACACTCTTTTAAAAGGTATTCGTTTATAAAACGAGCATCTCTCCACGTGATAAATTACAATCCGCCATCTTGAATTCACGAATGTCAAATTTTGGTCACCATTTTTGTTAGCAAAGATGTCAGCAAAAACTGTCTGATTTTTCTGTCGTAACAGCTGACATTTCAGTTTTCACTAGACGTAACATCAGATATAACAGCGACATTGACAGCATTCATGGCAGGTGTGGATGGCTGGTTACGTGAAACGCGACTATACAAAATTTCAAATCTCTAGCTTACCCCACGACTCCATTAGACTTTTTTCCAGATTGTATTTAAATCCAATCACGAAAAAATCTAATGGAGACTCAAAAAATCTTGCATCATGATTTAAATCTCCGTACTGTCATGATTTTTTCGGCTGCTGAAAAGTAGGATTTTTTTTTGACATTTGTTCAGTCAAATTGGCTGATTTCTAGTTGGCTGCCCTGATTACCTCCTGGTTGACATTTCTAAAGCGGTCCCTACACGTTCAATCTTGCAGTCAATCATTGCATGCTGTGACAGCATTATGAACGTCTATGGTGATGCTGTCATGCAAAATTATATGATTGACAGCATGCTGGCCAATATCAAAATCATTTTGATATTTTTCAAGGGAGCTTTTTGAATCACAGCATGCTTGAACGTATATGGCAATGCTGTCAATCAATTCGTCATTTCAGTGTAATTTTTTGTAGTGAAAAGGTGTCGCATAGAAAAGATAAAGTTTTTTGGAAATCCTTTTTCGAGTAATATCGACAAAGAAGCGAGTTGTGGATGACGAAAAGTGAAAAATATAAGGACAAAGATTTTTTAAATTTATATTAAGTGTTGTTTTATATAAAGTTTTTTTAAAATTTATATTAAGTGTTGTGTGCTGTCGGTTTTCGAAAGTAATGGTGTTCACGGATAGACAGATAGACGGACAGATAGACAAACAGATGAACAAATAGACAAACAGACGGACAGATAGACAAACAGACGGACAGACAGAAATACGACAGCATGCGGAAATCATAATATTTGGGCACACCAAACACATCCTCAGCTATAGATGGAAAGTATTGTATTCATGACAGAGACCGCCAGCAAAGATGGCGGTCTTTTTTCTACTTTTTATGCATTAACGAATTTATGTATCTCTAGCGGTTCTCAAAAAATAATAGTTTTTACATCTTTTTCCAAAAATTTAAATATTGCAGAGGAAAGTTTTGTGTTGATCACAACTAATATTTTGTATTGTGATTTCAAATTGAAAACCCCCGTTTTCCAATAGATGGCGCTAGTGGTAAAATGCTGGTCAAAAATGTCAGATCAGAAACGTCAAATGGTAAGCTAGGCAACAACACCTTGTCATTAACTTTGTGAATTTTTATCGACGTCATATATTTTTTTGTTCGTGAAAATGTCGAAATTGTCGTCAAATAAGCGTCATTTGCGGGAAGTTTTGCTTTTTGCGTTCAATTCGAAAAAATCTGCGGCTAAGGCGCGTCGAATGATTGTAGAAACCTTTGCTGAGGCTTATATTAGTGAAAGAACGTGCCGCGAATAGTTTCAACGCTACAAAAGTGATGATTTTGAGGTGGAAGATTAGGAGCGTCCCGGACAGGTGAAAAAATTATGAGCTGGTGCAACCGCTCCATCACGAGAGCTCGCTACCGAAAACAACTAATGCGTTTGAACCGAGCATTGAAAAAAAAATTGCTACAATTCGAGCATTGAAAACGGCTACAATTCGAGCATTGAAGGAAAAACGGCCACAATTCGAGCATTGAAAATAAAATGGCTACAATTCGAGCATTGAAAACGGCCACAATTCGAGCATTGAAGGAAAAACGCCCACAATTCGAGCATAGAAATGAAAAAGTGATTTTGCAGCATGACAACGCTCGGCCACAAGTTGCTAATATCGTTAAAACCTACCTGGAAACAGGGAATTGGAACGGCCTACCCCACCCGCCGTATTCTCCAGACATCGCCCCTTCCGACTACCACCGGTTCCGATCGATGACGCATGGCCTAACTGAGCAGCACTTCCGTTTGGAGAGACCAAAAATTGGGTCGCTTTGTGGATCGCCTCAAGAGACGAGCAATTTTTTCGACGCAAAATCCGAAATCTGCCAGAAAGATGCGAAAAAGTTGTGACTAGTGATGGACAATATTTTCAAGAATAAATCTGTAAGCATTTTTCCACAAAAAAAGCGTGCACGGCAAAAAATCCTGGAGTATTTTTCAATGCAAAAATTATATTGACGAAATCTTAATACATATTTTGGATTGGAATTTAATACATGCGAATTTTTGAAAATATTTTAGCCTTTTTTGCAGTCATATTTGAAAAGTTTTTTATTATGTATCGACCTTAAGTACTTTTAACATTAATGTCTACAATTTAATCAAAATTTTAGACTTTAATACTGAATTAAACCAAAAATAAATTTATAAAAATTTCCAATCCATATTATTGGATTAGAATTTTCCATTGGATTACATATAGGTCCAGCTTAATCCAGTTTTGATTGGAATTCACTCCAAGATTTTTTGCCGTGTGAAATTTTGAAAAAAACGGCGATTTTCGATTTGTACTCCCAATATATAGGAATTATTTTTCTCCGTGTACAATTCAAATAAAATACAAGATTATTAAATAAAAATTTAATATTAACAAATTTTGAATCATAAAATTCAACTGGTATCGCAAAATATAAGATATAACTTCCACATATTCTCTTTTAAAACGAATTTCATCAGATTATTATCACATAATCAAAAGCCATCATCGTGCTTTTTGTATACGATGTGACAATATAAACATAATGCTGCCATAATAAAATGGAAAACTATAAATAGCCCGAAATTGCATGGTAATAAATTTCCCTTTTTGTATCAATATGATATCATTTATATCAGGTGGATACTTGAAGCTTCTCGTGTACATACTTCACGTTACTTCTGCAATACAATTCACAAGAGTATCGTGTCGTCAGGTAAATTCTATATGATCAGTCAGTGTTCTTTTTAGAAAAATGTATAACCGTTAAGCAATCTGCCAATATTTTATGGTCTTATATTGTGTTAGCAACTTAACCGTATCTTACATAAAATGTAATGTAGTACAAGGATGAGGATCCGGATATAGAGCCGGATATGTTGGTACTACCATCGCTCAATAAACGAAACATAAATAAATAAATAGAAAATAAATAAGGCACAAAGAAGCCAACATCCAGGCAGACACAGACTTCTATACTTGAATGTAAATATAAGCTCGTAAAAATCCATGCCTGATCCTGATTCCGATTTTGATCCCTATCGTTATCCACGTTGTGATTCATTCACATATAGGCACAATAACATTCTCGATAGAGCAGAGGTTGGCAACATATGTGACGTCGCGTGCAAATGGCGCGTTTAAACATTTGTTATATAACTTACAAATTTTATTGCAGTAGCACATCACCACTGGAAATGGCATTGAAAGTGGATAATACATCATTGGCAAGTGAGTACACATGGTACATACATTTGAAAATTTCAAGCAGGTAGACAAGGATTATCATTATTGTCATCGTGCCACATTCAATATGTAATTTTATTCTTCCGTTTCTTTGAAAAGAAAAATTCAGCTTTTTAAATGGATATGACTTCATTTTCTCGAGATTTTATGTTTTATACAGAAATCTCGTTCAACTGCCCTACCTACAAATAACAGGCTTTGCCTAGAATGAAATGAAAACACTTTATATTTTACGAAATCATAAATTTCTTCGTTTGCTTTTTACTGATTTTGTAATTCATTTTCACCATTCCATACATTTTGAAATCCATTTCAATATAAATTCGTCCCTGTTTACTTTAGCATTCCATAAATTCCAATGAGATACAAAATTTCATACAACGTTCTGATATTCGTGATGCAATCCCTCAACAGTTCTGGCTGGGAATTTTTGCTGATTTCGTATTCGATTAATAAGTCAACATCATAAATTATGCAACTTGAATCCTTCAAATTAACAAAACGGACGTTCATTTCCTATTCAAAAGTAAACAAAAAAATCGAGCAAATTTTCTTCTCTAAAGATTTCAGGCAAAGATTTGTACCCGCTGGTTTTCTTAAACTAAAGAAATGGAATTTTTGATTAATCTACCGAAAGAAAATCATAATCTGGATCTTTAAAATATGGATATTTCCATTAAAATGGAGTTAAACGTTATGAAATTTTGATTGAATGAGCGTTTTTTGCAATGCCTCAAAATTTAAATGAAAAATCGTGCAATTCTGTGAGTTATAAAAACGTTCATTTATGAAACAAAAAGTGATATACAGTGGCGTAACTAATAATCCCCCCCTCCACCCCCCCCCCCCCTCCCCCACCCACCCACAAATCGCAAAAATCACATTGGAGCTAAAGGCCAATACAGACTAACGATTGCGATTGCGATTGCGATTGCGATTACGATTACGATTGAAGCTTCTTGATGAGATCAAAGCTTTCAACGATAGAGACATTAAAGCTTTGATCTCATTGGTCAAGAGCTCAATCGTCATCGCAATCGTAATCGTAATCGTAATCGCAATCGTAATCACTATCGTTAGTCTGAATTGGCCTTAACAACAGTCATGCTAAGATGATATATTCCACTCCTTTTCTACAAACAAATGTACATCAGTCATCCATGATACATGCGCCGCAGGCGAAATATTCTCTTAAATCTCAGATGGTAAATTAGACACCCAAGTAGCACCGTAGGGTAATATCGCCCTGTTGAAAGACTCCACGCCTTGTTCTTAGTCGAGAAGTCCAATTTACGCCCTATTAAAATCCCTTAAAGACGTATTTTCTTATAGGACATATCTGCTGGGCGAGAGGAGGACCGAACAACTTAAATTTAGGCCTTCGTCGAAGTATCGCCCAATAGGGCTTAAGGAGGACATCTCGTTTTTATTGCCATGACCAATATTGGCTTTAATAGACCTTACGTCTTCTTTTGACCCTATTCGGTCTATTAAGACGCCACTTATAAAGCACGAAAAAACTATAATGTCCTATAGGGCGACATTTCCATCGAAATATCCCTATTGGGCGTATTAGAGCAAGACAGAAAACCAAGTCGAGAAGTTTGTCCTCTGATTAGAGAGGAAGCCTGGATATGGGGCTTATTAAGAGAGTAATTTTGTGCGTTGTCTCACTTTGTCTCAAGTTCTTTTGTCTCACTAAAACAGGTGACATTTTTTATTATCTCTGAAAAAATATTTCGGCGCCCTAACAGACTTGAATTCCACTAGACGCCCTTTTAGGCGTATTTGAAGGTATTCACGCCCTCCCATTAGAACTTAACGTCTAATAGGGCGCGAAAATGAGCTGACGCGTCTTTGAGGGCGCACATGTTTTCATCCGCCATGTTCCACATTGATGTTGATTCAAATAATTTCCCTTCGAAAATTAAACTTCTTATTTTAAGCTAATCACTGGAGGAAATCGCATAAAAAATAGATGGGAGACAATTTTGAAGCAGCACAATTTTATTGCACGGTAAAAAATCTTGGAGTGAATTCCAATCAAAATTGGATTACATATAGGTCCACTCCAAAACATGATTAGATTTCAATCCACTCGTTGGATTGAAATTTTTTTTCTAATCTTCTTTAGATTGAATTAAATTCCAAAAATGTATTAAATTTATCAAATGCAAATTGCAATTTCTGTTGCAAAAAATGCAAATTCTGTTGGATTTCACAACATTAAATGAAGGAATCAATAGTTTCCTACATTAATTAAGTGTGACTGGAAAATAGAGCGTGAATTCACACAAAAATCAGCGTGAATTCCAACAAAATTTTGTAACAAAATGGGCAAAAAAAAATCTTCATTTTTCATGGTTTTATGATAGTAATAGTAGGTTTTTTACCAATATCCCAGTAGTGTTTTTTACTTTTTACAGCATTTATAAATTATAAATATTTTCTTACGTATTATTAAATGTTGAAAAACTCCTGCTCACACCGCGATTCGAACCCGAGATCCCTAGGTTTGAAGTCCACTCGCCAACCCATACGGCCACCGAAGTAAATTAACAAAGTGAGTCTAAACATGAATGGTTTCTATCTCACTTGAACTTTACTGTCAGTTAATAACTAAATGAATACTTTCGGTAATTTGATATACAATAAAAAGTAATTGAAATCTAATCTAAAAAAATATTAGAATATTTGTAATAATTTGCATTTATTGAATTCCAATCGAAATTGTATTGAAATTTCGTCCAATACAATTTTTGGATTGAAAAATACTCCAAGATTTTTTACCGTGTGGCATCAAAATTTTATTGAATTAGTGGAAAAAAAATTTTGACGAAAAATTAAATTAAAGAAATTTTTTGTTGAAAACAAAATATTTAGATGGCCTATTTCAATTTAAAGCGTTTTAGATAGAACTTTGTCAAAAAAAATTTAGTTGCAACTAAAATGGCAGCATATAACATGATGAAAAATGCATTACAAATGTCCATTTACAAAAATTCTAAAATAATTTTCGCCATTAAATTCGTTCCATATTCATTTCAGCCGTACGCATACATCTTCTCATTCTTTCAGATTGCTTTATCGTTCTGAGATGTTTGTTTCAGTGCCAGAGCGAGATATTGAGAGCGGGCTGTCGCAGAAAGCTATAAAGCTTTTGCGTCGCCCTATTGGGCTTCAAATCGTTCCCCAATGTCGAATATTCGTCCACTTAAGTGGACGAATGGTGGGCGCCTCGTCCAACATTTCGCCCAATAGGTACGAATTTGCAGACGAAGCGCCCACGATTCGCCCTATTGTGCTGCTTGGGCATGGAAGCGGTATCTGTAAAACAATTGGATTTACCATCTAAAATAATTGCAAATTTTTGTAGATAAATATTTCGTTATCGAATTTTTCCTCAACTTTCTCTATCCCTGGAAAATATTTCACGAGAATTCTTTTTTTCTGAATTCTTTTTTGCGATTTCATCGAAAAGGGTTCAATATATTGATATTATTAACAAAATAAAAAATGTTTAGAATATAATTTTTCATATATGATCCATACATGAATTTCCAATTGGGCCACTCCTCCCGCCCTCCCCCCTTTTTCCCTAGGTAATATCAGTTGACATTTTTATACTCTACTAGCTTGCAAGTACCCATGCTCTGGTGATAGTAAACTTTTGAAGATGAAAAAACCCTTTTTTCCAAAAGGATTTTGATGTACAGAAAAATTATGCAAAAATTATATTTGAAATATTTTTTTTTTCAAGAAAATCGCAAACAATTTTTCAATTAGCTTGGGAGAAAAGGAATAAGGCGAATTCTCCTAGCACCGGGCACTTAAGGTTTTTGTATTTGTTTTACAACATGTTTTGAAAATACATACAATAGTGTAGGGGATAGTAGAGGATGGGATTCGCGTCATGTGGGTGTGATTTGAGTAAGTGAAAATTTTCGTTTACGATCGACCTGTCCAACACTTAAAACCGTATTAACATCCATTCAGTAATTAAGGATATAGCAGAAGAGCGGTTTCGAATCACCTGGAAGAGAGCGGTTTTAGTGGGCGAAAACTTTCCTTGACAATCCAATACTAAAAACCGGAAAAAATCCATTCAGTAGATTAGAATATAGCAGTAGGGGGAGGCATAAGGGGGGGGGGGGGGGAAGGGATTCACATAATGTAGTGGGAATTTGTTTGAGTGAGCGAGAATCTTCCCTTTGTGTAACCCTGCAACCTTCTCAGATGTCTAAGGTACGATTAGAAAAAACCGAATCTAAATCGGTCGAAAGGTTTTTAAGCCAAGTCGTAAAATATTTCGAATTCAACATGTCCGTCCTTTGGTCTCTCTGTCTGTCTGTCGATCCGTGTAGACCACAACTTTTAAAAGGATTGAGCTAGAGACTTGAAATTTTATATAGTTGCGTTTCTCGGAAATTGCAAGACAAAGCTCTTGAATGAAACCATTTTCTCAAAAGGCTTAGTCGTATTGAAAAAATTATAGAGGCAAATATATTTTGAATATGATTTTACTTAACTTATTAATACCTAAAAATCCAGTTGAACCACTCCTTCGCTCTTCCCCCATACAAATTGAATACTTTTTCTATTTTCTCGAAAACGGTGAGTCGTATTGAAAAATTTATAAAGGTAAAATGTGGTTAGAAAATGATTTCACATAACTCATCCATACATCAAAATCCAATCGGACCAATCCTTCATCCCTCTCCTGTACAAATTGATATTTCTAAATAAACATTTTGTCTGTCCTCATATAGAGTATTTTTCGCGCGTGTTGTTGGCAATTATAGCTGTGAAATTTCGGGAAAATCTGATGCCCATCGTGTTAATTTGCCCGGTAATAAAAAGAAATCTACCGTCAATTAATATTGATCACACAAGCGTGAAAGCAATCGTAATATTTCATTCGGTAATAATAATTGTCAATCAGCTTATGATACTAATTTTAAATCGTATTCTCACTTTAAGTATGCAGTAAAAAATATCAAATAAATGGGAAATAGATTAAAAAAGGCAATCAAAGATTAGGGCACACATGATTAAAGGAATATGCGTAAAAATCTAATTTTGTCTACTGACGATGCGAAAAATTAACTTTCTCAAACTTTCACATTAAAGTATAGATAAAACCGCTCACAGCAATATATTTTTTTATACTAGAGGAAAATATCGACCCACATCAACTTCAGTAGGATTTAAGAAGCAAAAAACACTGTCCAAAAATTGGGAAATTTTTAAAGAAAATTTCGAATTTTTGGCATGAATCAGGAGGGCAGAGTGGGTGATTCGCAATTGAAATAAATATCAAAATGAACGTTCCCCAGACGCTGTATTTGTATTTCTATTACGAATTGGCAAAAAATATATATTTCTACTTCAAAAATTAGATACGTATGTAAAAAAAAGTTTATTGGCAGATAATATCACACTTTCTGGTATAAAAAAAAGCATCTTTCCAGTACCGGAAATGTTAAAAATGAAACGTGAAAATGTATCATCTAACGAGACTGATATCATTTCAAATATTCAACACAAATTTTCCTTCCTTAACATGGTGACTATAACTGTAAAGGATATATAAAACATATATCGCATAATGTTATATCCTAACCAAACATTTTCAACTCACCTCCTAACCTTCAGTCCAATTTCCCACCATCATTTCTATAAGCTTATTTTTTGATCGTTTATGAAGCTTTCTGGCAAGCTACCCTCCTCTAGTTCTAGTAGGGCTGAGATTCAACATGTCTATAACACAAAAAAAAATAACACCCCTGTAAAACGCCTACACACGTACAGATGTGTGGTAAGCAACAGATCTTGTCATGATGTGAAAGCAAACAAACACACGAAATTTTCACTCTCTCTGTAGATCCCCAAAATTGCTAAAATATTTTTCACCCCTTTTTTTTTGGCCGCATCGCTTTTCATCGACTGTGCCGTAAATTTTGGCACCACCACCAGTTGTATGTTAGTTTCCGTAGTAACAAAATCATCCTCCAAGCTCATGTTTACCCACAATTTTTCCCAACAAGTTCATATTCGTTACCGAAATTGAAATGAACCTGTAGCCGAAAAAAAAGAAGAAGAAAAAAATGAATTCGGAAAAGCACCCCTTCACAAACGCAACCTCATGTGTTCCGGAAAAGAGACTTCTGTCGACTTGGCAGCAACAACAAATTTTTAGAAAGTGTCGGAAATTTCGGCCGACATTCATTGAAAGATAGCTGGCTGTTGGGAAGAGGAGCCAGGGAAGATGTATGCCATTATCCAAAGTACATTTTCGCGGGTGGAAAACTCATCCTCGATTTACTTATTTTTTTTTTAAGATTTCGGTGGTATCTTCCTATACTTCCACTTAATGATTAAGTTGCCCGTTTGAATTTGCTTTTATATCTTTTAACATTCGAAGGAGTTTTCTCGGTTGCCTTAAACTTTGAAACTTCTTGGAATAGGATTGTTATGTCAACAACATGCGCGAAACGATGGGAACTTACTTTAAATCATCCCTTAGCGGGAGGGGTGTAGGGCTTTTACAAATTTCCCAAATTTTCCATATGTAAAATTTCATATAGATCAAAGCTTTAAGCCAACTCGATCTCTTATATGAATCGCTTTGTTTGTAGATGCAATTACTAAAAGCAATTTCTGGTTTTCGGGAACCACAAAAACGGTTTAAGGGTGAAAATTTACGTCGCCAAGAAAAATCCAAATGAACACAAACGAAGATTTTGCCGTATTTGTCAGTCGGTGCTTGTGTGTTACAACATTTCAAACTCATATAGAGAAAATGGAAGTTTGTTGAAATTGAGGCCAGTGCGGTTAAAATGTCTTTAATCCGATTTTCTGTTTTATCCGCTTAGCAAAATTATCCTTCTGTGATTGCAAAACCAGCAGATGCCGGATTTGGTTGGAACTTGGAAGGTTTTCAGTCGTTATTTAAGAGAGTCAAGCAAATATTTACAGATTCGAGCAATAATTATACGGATTTTCAGGTCTTAGCAGACCATTTCTTAGCATTTCTACACGATTTTCTTTACTTTATCACTTGTTAGTTAGTTTGGTTCAAATCTTGTCACTTGATTTTGTTTTAAATCTTGTCACTTTGACCCATTCTCACATACCCGATTGACTTCAAATAACTCTAGTGCCAATTCAATAAGGGTATTCATGAAACGAGATACAATTACCTATTGCGCATTTTTACGCAGAGTGTTTTTGCTCCTTTCAAACAGTTTACGTAAATCGATCAGCTGTGCAAAAGTTTTTTTCTCATTTGTCACAAAATCAGAAGTGGGAAATGCCGAGAATTAGTGAAAAATTAAACTTAACTCAAAAGAAATACCGCAAAGAAATTCTTTTTGTTGCAGCTAAGTTTGACAATTTAGTGAAATTCCCGTATTTGACGTTTGCGTAATTTCACGATGCATAAACTTACGAAGGTCGCGTAAAAGATTTTCCATACAAATTTTACAATTTATTCACGAGGTGGTAAAATAACGCAGTTTATGATGTTTTCGAGAAAATTTCCATTAGGGGGGTTTCACTGATCTCGAAGCCGTAGCCGATGTCAAAATTCGGCAGGGAATGTCCTGTAAGGATAATCCGAATATCCTATTTTCCATGTTTTCGGGTAAACTAACATCCAAGGATTTTTTTATGTCGCTGATTCTGAATCTGACGCTTCGAAAACGAAAGATTTTGTATAAGAATAGTGTGTCCTGTTCATATCATATTTACTTTCTACAGAGGGAAAGTATTGTATTCATGGCGGAGACCGCCACCAAAGAAGAAGGTGGGGGGGGGGGGGGGGGACAGATAGAAACATTCTGATCAATTCGAAATCCGTTTCACGCAAAATTGTGGGAATGTCCGTGCATTTATCTGTCGATCTGGCGGTCTGTCTGTCAGTTTAACTCGAGAACGCATTGACCTAGCGACTTGAATTTTTTTGTAAATTAGTTTTACGAAAATCGCGGTTTTTTACCACCTTTTGGAAAAGTAACGGTAACTATAACGGCTACCTCCCACTCAACTTTTTTGAAAAAAATACTGAAAATTTCTCGAAAACTATGCACTTTTGTTGCATATAACCAAACTTATAGGAAATAAAATTTTCTACTTTTTTTTTTTTGCTTTAACGATTTATACGTATATCTAACGGTTCTCAAGGTATTTAAAAAAAATAGGTTTTATGAAAAAATTTCGGTTTTTTGAAAAAATTTTCGGTTTTTTGAAAATTACTCGAAAACTGTGGGCTATTTTGAAAAATGCATATAATTAAAATTATAGCAAATGAAATTTCCTGCATTTTTTTCCCTTAACCGTTTTTACGTATCTTGAACCGTTCTCGAGATATTAAAAAAAATATTTTTTTCGCATATTTTTTGCAAAACTAAATATTGCAGAGGAAGGTTTAGTGTTGATCACAACTGATATTTTTTTAAATTATTATTAACATAAATGTGTATCGAATAAGAGCCTGTTGTTACTTTAATTTAATTTGATTTTTTTTCCTTATAACTCCTGGGACATCACAACTATTGAGACAGAAATTTTAAGGCTTTCGCGAACACCCCTTTTTAGAGTCCTCGAAAGGTTAATGACAATCTTATTATGGGGGTACCCCCCATACGAAGGAAAACATTTTCTGCGAACATCTCATCAAAAAAGTGCAAGAACAAAAGTTATTTAGGATATGATTCTACATAAAGCTCCCATACATCAAAATCCGATTGGAATAAATTTTAAAAAATCTTATTGAAAAGTTTGACTTCAAAGTGGAATTTTGATACAACTGTTCGCCGTTCACTTAAACTTTGAACAATACAATATCGCCAAATTGGCAATTATAGCTTTTGTTATGTTTTTCCCATAACTTTTGAATTAAAATTTCAAACCGCATCAAATTGATTCTTACTAGTACGTAAAATTTTATGCGGACACGTTTTCTCAGAACACCGCAAAGAAACAATTCCACGTAATTCCATTGATGTGATATGATTGCTACTAAGTCAGTCATTTTAACACTATTTCGAAAATCCTGGCCACATCTCTCCATTACCATTCAATCACTATCATCATCATCGCCATTACAGCTGATTAAATTCCTTTATTTGAAATCCCAAGGATACGACAATATTTGACCTCAATGCTTTGACCACGCAAAAAAAAAGCAAAACTGCGGGAAAACCGTTGAGAAAAACTACCACCGCCTTTGCTAACAGTGGGAAAAATGTTGAGAAGAACGAGAACCTTGTCAGTTAACTGACATCTACTTATGCCGCATACTTTATTTCACGTCTCTGCCGAAGGATTTCCCATCACATTTAGAAACAGTTTTTGGGATGAAAAAACCTTCAGACACATTCACGGGGCTGGAGTTCTGGAGAGCAGGGAAAATACGAATGAATCTCGTGTTTCACTTGTTTTTGGTCATTTTCATTTGCTTTTTTTTTTGGTTTCCTCTACCAGCCTGCTCTTCTGTTTCTCACTTCTTAGCGCAAAACCCCTGTCATCTTAGATTCTCCTTGCTATGTGGCACACGAGAGTCGGAGTTAGAGCTAAAAAAAATCCCCTCACAGAAATCCAACCTGTGGAAAATCAACTGGTCTTAAAGCACATCAGGCTAGTCGGAAAATGAAAAACAAGTTCAAGAAATCCCTGGGTAAACGGAAAAATCAGGACTTTTTTTTATTTCCACGCACTTGAAAATCTGTCCATCATTATGTAGTTTTAGGCTAAAGGAAATCGGGGGTGAATGAGGAAATGTTGTTGCGCCTGAGAAGGTTGGCCAGTGTAGAACTGGAAGTTCTTCTTCAACACACAGGCAAAAAAAAATAGAAAATTAGAAAGAAAATGAAAGGAAGTGACAACCGATTCATTTGTTGTTTTTTGGAATTTCTTGTTTTTCTCATTTCTGTCTCATTTTTGCTTCTTCAAGTCATTGTTCAGCTGTCATGGTCGTTTTTTTCGGATTTTCCACACAAAAAAAATCTAAAGTCTGATAATACAATAATTTAGAAGAAAATGGCCAGTTGTTGCCCGAACAAAGTGAGGAAGAAATTGTAAAAGTCAAGTTCAAATAGAAAATTCTCCGTGAACCTCTTCCGTTTTTATTTGATTTTCTTTCATGATTTTCATTGTGTCAACAATTTTTGGGGATTCCGATAGTATCTAGGAAGATGTTTTTTTTCTGGAATTCCTCCTGTTAGTGATGTGCCCTTTCGGAGACAACAATTGAAGGGAGAAATCGGAAATACTATAGCGTAGCATCAAAATTATTTTGGTCTCAAGGATTTGTTTCAATTAAGTTCTGACAATGGCAAACCATAAACTTTATTATTGTCGAGGTTTCTGACCCTTTTCCTTGGTCGTAGAGGGAAAATCTCTAGAAGAAATCAAAGATGGGCACAAAAAAGGATCGCAATATTATCGTCAAAGTGAAAAACCCTTTTAAATAGATTAGGGAAAATGAGTGGCATTGACATGATTCGGCGAAAACATTTTATGTTATTTATTTTATTTATTTAAATGTTTTTTATCGATTTGTCAATCATTTTTATCTTTAAAACTCGAAAACTATACCGTACCGCGTAACTCGAGCACTGCCGCAATTTTTTTTCCGCGTAACTCAAGTACCGCGTAACTCAAGTACCGCGTAACTCAAGGGATACCTGTATTTTATTTGCATTTATTTATTCAACGTTGAGACTATCTAGCTCTTGATTTTAATCATTGCGCCGCATTGTGATTAAAAAATTTCGCCTGAGGTGTAAAATTTTTACTGTTTTTGCCCGGATTCGGTTTATAATTTTCACTCAGGTGGTGTTTTGTTTTCTAGAAGAAAACATATTTGTTTCAAGTTTGTTTTTCAGTAGAAAGAAAAATCCGGATATATAAGTCAAAGCTTTGCTTTTGACTTTGATGAAATGACCTGAATTTTACACATGTATTTTGCTCACTCAATGTTACACCTTTGTAATTGTGTTTCAGAGAAAACTTGTTTGAGGTGAAAATTGCCGTTCATTCACTTTAACAACGTACGACGTTTTAAATGCTACATAGAAGAAGGGTTATATTTTCTAAGTCGTTGGTAACCTAATTCATCGCTACTCTGCGTAAACTTAAAAAGACTTTCCAGGTACCGCCTTATTACAGGAAATATGAAATATTATTTTATGGTAAATGAGCATACAAAATTACTTTGTTCTAATTTTCAGAAAAACTTTCGCCCTTTGCCTTTTATTAAAAAAAACTGTAATTTTTCTATGACGATAAACGAACGTAGTAATTAAAAGCCAACAAATAAAACAGTTTTCTGTTGAATTTTTCGTGGCGTTCATTTTCCGTGAGCATAATTTGATAAAATGTTGTAGTTACGAGATGAATGTCGTAACTACAACATTTGGTCAAATTATGTCGATTCTTTACCCGTCGCTGCCGGATTAAGTTTTTTGTATAAGTTTTAGAATACGAAGAAAACCGGGACGAACTTAAAAACTTTTGAGAAAAATCTTATCCTTGCAGGACTCTCCGTTGCGAATTATTCTAACACCAGATTCGTGATCAGTGACCCCAAAAACCCCTAATGCCATTTTTCCCGGGGAAAAATGGGGAAAGGAAATTTGCATTATCCTTACAGGACCTTCCGTTTCTAATTTTGAAAATCTAACACCAGATTCGTGATCAGTGACCCTGAAAATCCTCGAGTGAAACTTTTCAGCCTCCTATTGAGCAGGATTCATGGCGAAAATCACAGTTTAAAAACACCCAAACCCCCTTTACCCCCCGTTCACCCCCTTAGGGGTAAACTTTCGGAAAACCCCGCCTTAGTGAGCGCCTACGCGATGGTTGAGACATACTGTGAAAGTTTCAAGTCTCTAGCTTCAGGGGTTTGGGCTGGGCGTTGATGAGTCAGTCAATCAGTCAGTCAATCAGTCAGTCAATCAGTCAGTCAGTCAGTCAATCAGTCAGTCAATCAGTCAGTCAGTCAATCAGTCAGTCAATCAGTCAGTCAATCAGTCAGTCAATCAGTCAGTCAATCAGTCAGTCAATCAGTCAGTCAATCAGTCAGTCAATCAGTCAGTCAATCAGTCAGTCAATCAGTCAGTCAATCAGTCAGTCAATCAGTCAGTCAATCAGTCAGTCAATCAGTCAGTCAATCAGTCAGTCAATCAGTCAGTCAATCAGTCAGTCAATCAGTCAGTCAATCAGTCAGTCAATCAGTCAGTCAATCAGTCAGTCAATCAGTCAGTCAGTCAATCAGTCAGTCAATCAGTCAATCAGTCAATCAGTCAGTCAGTCAATCAGTCAGTCAATCAGTCAGTCAATCAGTCAGTCAATCAGTCAGTCAATCAGTCAGTCAATCAGTCAGTCAATCAGTCAGTCAATCAGTCAGTCAATCAGTCAGTCAATCAGTCAGTCAATCAGTCAGTCAATCAGTCAGTCAATCAGTCAGTCAATCAGTCAGTCAATCAGTCAGTCAATCAGTCAGTCAATCAGTCAGTCAATCAGTCAGTCAATCAGTCAGTCAATCAGTCAGTCAATCAGTCAGTCAATCAGTCAGTCAATCAGTCAGTCAATCAGTCAGTCAATCAGTCAGTCAATCAGTCAGTCAATCAGTCAGTCAATCAGTCAGTCAATCAGTCAGTCAATCAGTCAATCAGGTTAAACGATTTTTTATACGTATATAGATGGCAAACAAAAAGAAATCGTAACGTTAAACATTTCGTTATGTAAAGCAATTCAAATTTTATTTCGTTACGTTATTTCGTTCTGTAACAATAAAAAAACTAAAACTGAAAACTGAAAAAAAATTCCTTTCATAATACAGTCAAAGTCCTCCCTGTAATTCGAATTTTCCTCTAACTCGAAATTTTTTTAATGTAAATGAGCATACAAATCCCTGTAATTCGAATTTTCTTCTAACTCGAATTTTTTAAACTTTTTTTACGCTCCTTCAATCTTTTTGCGCTCCCTTCAATTTATTTTTAAAATTCTAAAAACGAAAATATATACATTTATGTACATGTATTTCAAAAAATTGTTTCAATTTCTCTAACTCGAAATTCCTCTAACTCGAAACGATTTTGATGGCAGCTATAATGTTATAACGCAATTTTGAAGAAAACCCGAAAAATCGTTGTTTCGTTCCGTTATTTCGTTCCATTATTTCGTTACGTTACGATAAAGTATCCCACCCCTGAAAAATATGAGATAAAAACCAACCGTCGAATACTAAGGGGCTAATCGTCAAATACTCTTTATCAGGACTGACGAAATTTAAAAGAAATCCATTTGTATAGGGGGTCCAGCGTAGTCCAAGTGGTAAAGTACTTGGCTCGTATTCCGGAGGTCGGTGGTTCAATTCCCGACTGTGGCACAGTGTGATTTCAAGTTCACTCAACTTGCTTTACGAAATCAGTAGTGATAGTTACTGATTGGTGCTAATGACATCATCGGTCTAAATTGCTATCACGGCCTCTCCTGTTGATGGGTTGCAAAACCTTACAAATGTTGTAATTCATCCATGGTTCAAAATTCATGTAAAACTGTAGGTTCGAAGGCGAAGCAGAGAAGAAATTGTTATGAAACCTCAAGTGAGGAGGCCCAGGCAGGCTCTTCGAGAGCTGTAGCGCCTAGAATGATGATGATTTGTATAGGATTGGGAAAGGAGTGGTCCTATTGGATTTTGATGTATGGGACGATTATGTGAAATCATGTGCTAAATACATTTCATTCTTTTAAATTTTTCAATACTATGCACTATTTTTGAGAAAAAAGTAAAAACTTGTTGGTGAGATGAGAATAATGGATCAAAAGTTTTTGTGCTAAATTTCAACTTTCTACCTCAATTAGTTCTTCAGTTTTCAAGTGGTTTTTTTATAAATAAAAAATTTCAACATAATATCAAATTTTCATGATATGAGATTTAATTGTATATGTAAGAAAAGTATCATTTCACGGCTAGGTAGATTAAGCTATGTTTAACAAAGCGAAATATTTTATACCGCACGCAAATGGTCTTAAAATGGTAACATAATATTGAAAAGGAGTGGAAAAATCTTTTAATTATTAAACAAATTAATTTTTTGTAATACCTTAAACCGACTTACATTCATTTGATTTGTTTTTCCGTTGTCCACTTTAAAAGGTTCTTTTTCTAAACAGCTTAATTATTGCTAAACAAATTAAATATGAGTAATTTTTTTCTGAATAATTTATTCATTAAATTTCCCATAATAACTAGGGATGCTAATAAATTCAATTCTTTTTCGAAACGAGAAAAAAAGTCATTGGAAAATCCCTTCATCAGTCAAAAACAATTTTTCAATTAAAAAATAACCCCCAATTCAATCAGTGTAACAAACGAGATATTTTTTTTTTGCCTTCCATTTTGTTTTAAACACGATTGACATTTTCCAAGGACATTTTCTTACTCTCATCTACATTCGTAACAAATTAAGAAAGGATTCACGCTGAGGTTAAACAATTTGCCTTCGCCAGCACAAAAGGACGATCACAGCGAAAGAAAAACTTACTTCTTTTTTTTCAATTTTCCATTGCAAAAGGAAATTTTGTTGTGAAAAGAAAACTTAACATTGACAAAAAAAAGGAACTCCTCATTCTTGATAACGTTTTATCAACTGATGTTTTTGAATGTATATTCCGCAATACAAAAAAAAAAGAAAAATAGAAATATGCTTGCAAATGTCGGAAAGAGCGAATCTTTTTCTGCGTTTTCAATGTTAAAAAAAAGGACTGAAAATAGAAAATACGAAGCAACATGAAGCCATCAGTAAATAGGAAAATTTTCTCAATCAAGAGATTGTTGTAACAATAAGAAAAATTTCAAATTCAATTCCATTCGACTGAATTGCAAAGAAAATTCCCTCATATTTCTACTTTGAGCATTATATAAGCAAATGCACAGAGTCAAGGAAAGTGCATTGCATTTTTCCATTCCATATCTTTTATCTATATGGTTTTATCTATTCGTTTCTGTGGATTTTAAATGGAAAAAACATGCAATTGTCCAGTCCAGAGCAACGTCTTTTCTTTTTCTACATGAATATTTGAACAGGGATATAAATGTATAATTTTTTTTTTAGTTATTCAAGGATCTGTTAAAACTTGAATGGTGGTGTGAGGGCCACAGAATAGTATGGCCAATCGTTGAGAAAATCCTTATGGTCACGGATGATTTTTTCTGATTGAAAATAAACGAAAGGAAAAAAACATCCAGAGGGAGAAAAAAATTGAAAATAACCAATATGAAAGCTAGATAAAAGTAGCCAACCGAAAGGATTCAAAGTTTATCGGACCGAAAAGGAATTTCTTATTAACTTTAGGTATAACTTTGACCGAATTTCAATTTATATGTAAATTATTATTTTTTGGACCGAATGTTTGTTAAGGAGGTAAGATAAAATATATATAAAGAATCTTAGTATATATACATATATATGTTAGTATACTTTAAGGCCATTCTGTCACTTTTTATTCCCCATCCATTTTGACCCGAAAGCCGGATTTTTTTTTCGTCCCGTTGCTGTTGTTGTTGTTAAAATAAATTGAAATATGTTGTTCGAGTTATAAAAAGAACAACAACCTGTCCATGGAATGGAAAAATCTAATTCCCATTATTGGCAGCACGATGTGTGCGGAAGGTCCCCAAGAGAGGTTCCCCCCGTTCCGTATTATCAATTTCGACAAAAGTGTCCACGAAAAAATATCAGATTGAAAAATAAAGCTTCCAACTCTTCATACAAAAACATTCAACCACCTGAACATCGAAAGATAAACCATACCCCGAAAATGAGAAACATATTTATTTTTTTTTTCATCCTTACGTTCTGTTTTGTATCGTGGAAATAATATTTTACTTGCTTCTATGATTTTTATGAGACGAAAAATGTTTTGATCCCCTAGAATGCCATAAAATCGCATAAACTCGACCAGTCCAACTGTTGAAATGGATAGGGAAATATGTTTTATCGTGTCATTTTCCAATCATAAAGATTGCATTTTATTACCCTGTCCATAAATGACAATATCATCGTCATCGTCCTTTACCAGAGAACATTCAACTGAAACCGTTTCATATTAAGAAAAAAAATCGCCAACATTCGTCGAATCACTCAATCCGCTTATTCGCTGTTTTTTCACCCCGTTTTGACTTCCATATCGAGACTCACCCCATATGAAACCTTACAGAAGGACACCACTCTGTTGGAGACACTCCTAGATAGGGTGACCATATTTATTTTTTTGAGTGAATTCGGGACAGAATAACGTAGGAAGGAAAAATTAGAGATTTTTTAGTACTTCCAGATTATCCGAAAACTGCTTTAAATGTGATGTCCCAATAGCTGTGGTGGGCAAAATTCAATCTGACTAATGATTGAAAACTAATTATTGAAAACGAATGATTCAAAAAATCAATCATATTTTTTTTTGATTTGTTAATGAATTTATTACAGTGTTGTGCCGCGTAGTCTACGTGATGTAGACTACACCATTGTCTACGCGTAGACTATTACTGTAGACAATGATCTATTCTCTACTCGTAGACAATGTAGACAATCAAGGATAGGTGATTTAGTTATAAAATCTCATTTTCTTCAATTAATTTTAACATAATAAAGCACAATTTACAGGAAGCAATCGCCAAATGCTGTGCATGAGAACTTCGGAGCAAACTTTAGTGGCAATTGTAATTCTTTTCATGCAATCTAAGCGGCTTTTTTTTCATTTTTGCAATTGAAATTGCATTCTAAAATCTTTTTGCTTCACACATTTTTCAATATAACGAACCGATTATTTAAAAAACTGATTCATTTGTATGGGATGGCTTTGCTCATCTAAGAATATCTGTTTAATTTTATCGAAAAACACGTTTGTTACTAGTCTTTAGCTTAATTCCGTTGACAGTTGTCGTATTTACAGATAGACGGAAATCTATACGGAAGAAATTCAAATCTAATAAAGTAAATCAAATACCCCTAGTGGAGTATAGAAAGAAATATTAAAAATAAAAACTACCAAAACTAATTCAAGTATTTATTTTTGAGCTTATATGTATTGTACATAAATCAATCTTAATCAGAATCATTGTCTTCTTCGTAATATAAATTATCATTTATTCGCCAAGAATAATAAATATGGCGTAGTTTTTTTAGACCTATCAAAGGTCAGTCGATTTCGGCTTTGACAATATATGACTCACTGATGACTTTGTTTTGACAGATATGAGAAAGTCTACATTGTCTACGCAAAGTCGACATTGTCTACGCCAATGTCTACATTGTCTACCCCAAATCGATTGTCTACGCTAAAGTGTAGACAATTAAAGTCTACGCTTAGAGGAACAACACTGATTTGTTAGTCATTAATCATTCGTAATTTTGATTGTGATTGATTAGTTTTAATCATAATCATGATTAAAAAACTAACTCTTATGATTGATGTTAATTTCAGCTTTTATTTTCCTCTATAGAGGTAAGTATTGTATTCATGACGGAGACCGACTCATGAAGTCATTAGATGCTTACATCTGATATTTTTGTAGTCAAAACGTAAATTAAATTTCAAATGATAGTGAAAGTTCCCATAAGCGGACACTCACGGGACAAGATTTATGTCCGGTTAGGAGAGAAGTCCGTTTATCACAACAAGTTGGATTTGCAAATTTGGTCATAGGAAATATGTCCGTTTAAGGGAATTGATCGCCTATGGAATGTGTCCGCAAAAGGAGCTTTTACTGTATAAAATATTGAGTCTACCTGAAGACATTTTCCTTACTTCTTCATCATCCATTTTTATACCCGTATTATGAAACCAAAGGTTATATTAAATTGGCCTTACCGTTTGTAACGTCAAAATCCCGTCATCACACAAAAAAATTAATTACACCAGTGTGTTTATTGAATTTCGCATGTTTGTCCGTCCGTCTGTCTGTCAGTCCGTCTGTCTGTCCGTCTGTCTGTCCGTCTGTCCGTCTGTCCGTCTGTCCGTCTGTCCGTTTGTCCGTCTGTCCGTCTGTCTGTCTGTCTGTCCGTCTGTCTGTCCGTCTGTCTGTCCGTCTGTCTGTCTGTCTGTCTGTCTGTCTGTCTGCCTGTCTGTCTGTCCGTCTGTCTGTCCATCTGTGCCGTGGATTGCGGGCCCACGGATTGAGCTAGAGACTTGAAATTTTACGCAGTAAAATACAAGGCTAAGTTTGTTAAGTTCGTTAAAAAATGGACGATTAAGGGGGGTGCCCCCCCTACGAACGAAAGCGTTGTTTTGCGAATATCTCAAAAACAGTGCATCTTATCAAAAAAGTGCAAGAACTAAAGTTATTTAGGATATGATTCTACATACAACTCACATACATCAAAATCCGATTGGAATAAATTTTAAAAAATCTTGTTGAAAAGTTTGACTTCAAAGTCGAATTTTGATACAACTGTTCGTCGTTCACTTAAACTTCGAACAATGCCATATCACCATACGGGTTTTGAATAATTGCCAAATTGTTTCATCGTAATTTCACCTTTATTCAAGGATTATAAAAAATTAATAGGTTTTTCAAAATCCAGAGGGGGGCCCTAGGTATGGTCACCCTCGTAGTCCTACGAGTTGTTGCTGAATGGAGTCAAATCCTTCGCTTCCTAGTTAATAGCATTTTCGTGGACATCTCTACTAATGCCATACGAGGTTACATATTGACATTTTAATGGTGGTTTTACTACATTTCACTTCATCATTTATCGTTGTGAAAAGAATGACTGATATGAGAATTGACGTTGATCGAGAAAATATAAAGAAAAAATAAAAATTTGTTGCTTAATTCCGCTTTTTGTTCGACTTTTGCAGATATTTTCTTGAAAAGAATATTTTTTTGTCACCTCATCGACATAAATAATTTCCGTGACTTTCGTAATTTGTTTAAGATTACTTTAAAAAAAACCAATTTCTACTGCAGATAATCTGATATAACAATTTCAATAAAAATGCAATTTAATCTAAAAACTATAAAAAAAAATGCACCGCAGGTGAAATTTTTCGTACAGGTTATTTATTAATTTATGAATTTATTGTCAGTATAAAAGTGTAGGGAATTCATTTGATTTGTGACGTGTGACGCCGTTGTTCGGTAAAACTGATATAATTTAGTGGGGGTTTTAACCAAGTTGAGTGGACTTGAAATCACAGCATGCGACAGTCGGGAATTGAACCACCGACTCCGAAACAAGGGCCAACTACTTTACCACTTGGACTATGCTGAACCTACAAATATCTTGACAAAATTTAAATATTTTAAGACTTTTTTTTATACACTTTCTAATAGTTTACGTTGCTGCTATGTATATTTTCAAATCGTCGGAAGCTTGTATTTCTGAAACTATGAACCCCATAAAGAACGATGCACGATTTTGCCCCCCTAAACGAACTTTTTAACCCGTGTAGTTTTCACTTTGGTACAGGACTTTTTGGAAAGGGCACAGTCTCTAGTTTCAGCCATATATGGCGTCAAGAGCCACAGGATTTAAGGGGGATGGTGAGGGGTTAACGAACTTTTTCGTGATTTTTCACAGAAATCATGGAGAAAGTTCGTTAACCCCTCACCATTCCCCTGCAATCCTGTGGCTCTTGACGCCATGAAACTAGAGACTGTGCCCTTTCCAAAAAGTCCTGTACCAAAGTGAAAACTACACGGGTTCAAAATTTAACCCAGGAGCACGAAAAACGCTATTTCTTACATGCTATTTCTTCATCACCTTGCGTAGATTCGGTGGCTATAAAAACGCTATTTCTTCATCACCTTGCGTAGATTCGGTGGCTATACAGTACCTACTTTCATTACTTCATTATTGTAATGACAACGGAAGGTCCTGTAAGGATAACGTGATTATTATTTTCCTCAGATTTTCCGGAAAAAGTCTCATCTTTTTTTTGGACGTTATCGTCACAGAACCTTCCGTTATCCTTACAGATTGGTTGACATCAGAATCGAATCTTGCGACTTCAGGAACCCCCAAATGAGATTTTCTTCTGGAAAATTTCAGGAAAAGTATAATTACGTTATCGTTATAAGACCGTCTGTTATCCTTACAGACTTCTTAATGTCAGAATCGAATTCAGCAACCCCAAAAACTGCCACATGAGATTTTTCCCGGAAAATTTGATGCAAAATTCCAAGTCAATCGGATGAGTGGAAGTGGATCAAAATTAAATCAACCGCCTTTCTTAGAGAGCGGGACCACTGTGCAGCGGGTCCACTGTGCAGCGGGACCACGGGACGAAAGCAAAAATATAACAAAAGCTAAAACCCGTATGGTGATTAAAGTGAACGGCGAAGAATTGTATCAAAATTGCACTATGAAGTTAAACTTTTCAAAAAGATTTTTTTAAATATATTCCAATCGGATTTTGATGTATGGGAGTTTTATGTAGAATCATATCCTAAATAACTTTTGTTCTTGCACTTTTTTGATAATATGCACCGTTTTTTAGTACCCCCCCCCCCCCCCCCATGGACCATTTTTGCCCATTAACGAACTTAGCCTTGCATTTTACGAAAAAACGAATCTGCGTTAAATTTCAAATCTCTAGCTCAATTCGTGCGCCCGCAATCCGCGCCACAGACGGACGGACGGACAGACGGACAGACGGACAGACGGACAGACGGACAGACGGACAGACGGACAGACGGAAAGACGGACAGGCGGACAGACGGACAGACGGACAGACGGACAAACGGACAAACGGACAGACGGACAGATGGACAGACGGACAGACGGACAGACGGACAGACGGACGGACGGACATGCTAAATTCAACTTTTTTCATCATTCTGAACACACTGGTGTAATTCATTTTTGTGTGTGATGACGGGATCTTGGCGTTACAAACGGTAAGGCAAATCTAATATACCCTTTGGTTTCACCATACGGGTATAAAAAGGGTGGAAATTAAACTGTTAAAATGTGCTACAAGCATTTGCCCCATAAATATTATTATAGGGTATTTGATAATTGCCTGTTTTCAATTCTAATTAGTAAAAGCAGTTTTTTGTTCTATTTACAAATTTGATTCAAGAGACAAACATGCCGAGTAATAATTTCCTTTGATTGTAATAAATTATTAAAAAAAAAGTTCCTATCCTCCTGATAGAAATCAAAACGAAAAACCTTGCCTCGTTAATTGATTTTATCGATTTATTAATTTGTTTATTTCAACTATATATAGTCAATTGTAACATCTGTCAATCTATCATTTCGCTTTTATCCATCCATTGATTAAATAAATATTTTAAATCCGAAATATTGACTCTTTGTAACGATTGGATACTGACAAATATTTACACATGGGATATAAATGAATTTTCTCTGTTAAAATGAACGTTATTGAGTGTAGAGTTTTTTTTTTAATATTAAATATAGACCTACAAC
Organism: Chrysopilus asiliformis; assembly: GCA_964034945.1. Classification (NCBI taxonomy): domain Eukaryota; kingdom Metazoa; phylum Arthropoda; class Insecta; order Diptera; family Rhagionidae; genus Chrysopilus; species Chrysopilus asiliformis. Next base: position 48,795,404 of record OZ035963.1, on the reverse strand, counting down.
CTACCTAGGATAAACCAATTTGACCGTTGATGTGTGATTTTATGATATTTGCATTAATTCCCATAAAATCAAACAAATTAAAAGAGAGAGCATAATCATGTTTCGAAGTAGTAATGATTTTATCAACAGCGACAAAAAAAAATCGTGTTTAATGAAAATGTCTCGTTGAAGGGTTTGCCATTTGTCATTAAACCATATTTTTTAACTGATTTATTACAGTCCAACAAGTAAACAAGAGTTAATAGCGTTGACACAAGTTTTGCGAGTAAATTTATTAACATTTATGGACCGAAAACTTTATTAAACACATTAAAATACTCAAGAGTCACATATCCGTCCGAATGTGATACGCATCATACTATAAAAGTTTTTTTTATTTCTATAAAAACTTGATTTAAAATAATTAGGTGTCTGACATTGACAAATAAGAACCATAAGGAGCCACACAAATGATCGCCAACAAGGGAGATAAAGAAACTAAAGTCAAGGTTACGATTTTTTTTGTGATATCCAAACATATTTTGGAGTCTTTTTAGGTAACTTTTGAGTAAATATCCATTTATGATTTAGTTATTGATTCACTTTGAGAATTTCCCTTACTTCAGTTAACAAAACGGATACCAAGTTATGCTACAGTTTTTTCTTTTGCTTCTCGTTAAGGGAATAAAAACTTTTTCTACCATCAGATTACTGTCAGAATGTGTTTTTTTTTTGTAAGGTCGACAAAAAAGCTGATTTAAAGTAGAAAAATCCTATTTTTTGATGCGATTTTCCAAGAAAAACCAGAGTATATACCTACACTCAGAGAAAAAATTGGTCATATGGATAAAATCATTGTTAAATTAACAAATTTTTTATTTTTATCCTATATCAATTAAATTAATTTTTATCCTATATCAGAGATATCCAATATTTTATCCTATATAAATTAAATTTTTATCCTATATCAAACAACAAAATAATTTTGTTAAATCAACAAAGGGAAATTTATTCCTCGGTAAATGAAAAATTGGTCATATCGATAAAATCATTCAGGGTATTCACAGTCCTCTTTTAAATTGCGAGTAAATTTACCGCTCGGTAATTCAGTCAAATTTACCAGATTTTTACCGAGACGGTAACTTGGTTCATGTAAAAATGAATTACCGGATTCGGTAATTGTAGACATGCCTTGAGTCGTGTTTTCCGGCCCGGTTATTCGGTATCAAGAATCAACCGCGAGTGGCGCTAGTAATGTTTTTAGTTGTCAAATTTTCTCGCTGGCTTTTTGTGAATCTCATCGGACTGATGCAAATTTTTTCAATTTTGATAGCCGTTGCCACAATAGAAATTCAAAAGAATACATCAAACATGGATTTAAAGGTATGTGACATATTTTACAATCAAATTCGCAGTTCATGATTTGGTCACGTATCCAATAAAAGCGCTGTTCTCAAATCTGTGCTGTGGGATGTTCACAGCAGAATATTTTCAGTCTTTTAATATTACCGAAAACACCGAATACCGAAAATTAAAAGAGGACTGTGAATACTCTGAATGTTTAATCAACCAAATTTTAGTTAAAATCACAAACAAATTTTCAATTGGAACAAATATTTTTGGAAGAAAGTCTTTGTTCAACAAAAAAATAGTAATTTGAACAAAAATAAGCATATAAATGATGTTTTGTTAAATCAATAAAACAATTGTGAATTTAATAATAGGGTCAGGTAGGGTGAACTGGTCCACGTTTTTATTATTGGCCATAAAATGGTCAAAAATAGTCAAATCGCAAGCGCAGGACTTAAGCTAACTTTCTGCAATCACAGATTGCCAACTTTTTGACATTAAATTTAATTTTTGAGCATTTATCCAAAACTTTGATTTTTTGATTTTTTCAAAATGGTAGGGAGAAGTGGTCCACCCACAAATTTTTTCCAGAAATCGCATAAACATAAAAATAAATTACAAATAAAAGTATAATCATCAAGTTTGATCAATAATATGGTTTATTCGAAAGTAACAAATGAGCGTTTGGTCTGTTTTGGTGTTGGTTTCTTCAGTGTAGTTGTTAAGCGTCGTTTTCCGGCGGCTTTTTCTGCTACTCTAATTCAGCTCGATTTTCGGGAGAAGTTATAATCGAGCTTCGCATCGATTTTCAGCCACGATTTAAAACATTCAAAATAACTCATAAAAAAAACTTGAAAACACGAAATATGACATTGATAGGGTGGACCACTCCACCCTACCAAACGTGGACCACTTCTCCCTACCAACGCTATTTTGCGCGGAATGACGCTGCTTCAACAATTGTGGAAAAAAGTGCAGAAATTCGGTAGATTTACAAAATTCATAATGCAAACAACATTTTAGATTAATTACCTTATTGAAATTGATGAAGAATTCGTCAAAATATTGTTGAATGTGAATACTTGCGAAGACTTTGCACAATGTTTTTTTGTCATTGGCCTGTGAAAGTAAGTAAATATACGTTTGCAGACTCAATGATAAATAAAAAACAAGCTGTCATTAAGAGCAACCGATGAGACTTGCATATTCTGTTCTAATGTCACTATTATTAACAAAAATGGTGGTGGACCACTTCTCCCTACGGACCACTTCACCCTACCCGACTCTACCTAATTTGTCGAAATGGCAAAAAAATTGTTATATTTACAAAATTTTGGTTTTACCAACAATTCCTTTGTCAATTTAATAGGAACTCGCCACACTTCTTAAACAGATTTAAATTAATTACATCAATTAAATTGAAGTTTCTTTTTCTTCTTTAATTTTTCATAATTAGATACCCTTTCACCGTAATTATATTACTATCTAAGCAGAACTTCATAAGTGATCATCTTTTTGATTACCACGCTTTTGCTGGGAATTCTTTGAAAACCCTTCAGTGGTTTTGTCACTATAGTAATAAAACTAATAAGCATCAAAATATGTTCTATTTTCGTAATAATTCAAAAAAGTTCTAACTCCTCATATACATCACTTAATCTGTTTATTAAACTCTGATAAATTTATGTTGAACTCTTAATTAACTTCCTTCATTTATAACGTGTTACAAAATTATGGATGAAATTTGAAGTATTCACTTATATTTATCAAAGGAAAATATCTTTCACATCCAATTATTGCCGGATAAATACAGAATTGAAGTGATAACAAAATTTGCGGGATAATTTTTAAACCTTTACTGAAGGGCGAATTTATAATAGGAGAACGCGATACCAAACGGGCACCCGGACGGAACACCACTTTATCTCCGGAACGCCCCTTTAAGCTAGTGTTTTATAGGTCTGATATATGCTGGGTAAGAATTTTACGGGAAGAGGGGCGTATCGAAGTAAGAAAATTAAGAAAAACGTTTTTTTTTTTTCATATCTCTGAAGTAATATTTTAGTTTTTCAAAATTTTTTTGTTTTTAAGCCTTTCCCATTTTCAAAAATGCACAGAAATATTTTTTTTGTGTATCAGTGGCCGTCCATAAAATACGGAAGGGGGGGGGGGGGGGGAGTGGAGGAGTAGGGTGTAGTGTGATGGCCAGCAGTACTAAACTCCAAAATCATATCGCGGAAAAACCTGTCGAAGGTAGTTTCGAAAGACCAGAATTGGTATCACGTATTTTAAAGACAGCCTCAAAAAAAAAATCTGAGAAAAAAAAACCAAAAAAATGTTTTTATTTCGACCAAATGCATTAAAAATGAAAAAAATAATTTTCTGCTACTGTGTATAAGAAATAAAAGCGAGATAAATATTTATTTTATTTTATTTTTTATGCTTTTATCTTTTACACAGCATCCAAAAAGTCATTTTTTCCGTTTTAGTCTATTTTTTCTTAAAAAAAAAGCTTTGTTTTAATTTTTTTTAATCTTTTTTAGTCATTTTGTATTTGATTAGTATGACTAAAAATCAAAACTGGCATCTGTCTTTCGCAACACTTGTTTATACACCCATACCTCGATATACGGCCGAGATTGGTTCCAAAAATTTAGGCCGTATATCGAAACACCGGAACATTGTTTTAGGAAAGTATTGCATTTATTGATCGCAGTGCATTTCAATGTAATATTGTCCGATTTTTGACCGTTTATGGAATCAATGTGCAACGTATTTCAAAACTGAGACGCAATTCAAAAAACGGTAGGCCGTAAAACGAGAGGCTGTATATCGAGGTATGGGTGTACTCTTAATTTTCGAAAATATATACTCGATGCCTTTATGATATTTTTACGGACTTTTTGACTCCAGAATCGGATTCAGCGACCTCAAGAACTCCCAGAAGATATTTTTCGGAAATTTAAAAAAAAAATGATAATCACGTTGTCCTTACAGGACTTTCCGTTATCCTTACTGACTTCTTAAGCGACCCCAAATATATCCAGATGAGATTTTTTTCCGGAAAATTTGAGAAAAAAGAAAATCACGTTATCCTTACATGACCTTCCTCTATCCGTACAAGGACGAAGTAGAGAAAATATTTTAATGTTATCGGACTTCCGTGAGTATGCAAAATTTCAAGTAAATTGGATGAATAAAAAATAGGACAAAATTAGATTGCAAGAAACAAACAAACAGGTACGAAAGCAAGCTAAATAAAAGCTTTTAAAAAATCAAAAGTAATCGTATTTCTCCAAAACCCTTTTCTAATTAAAAACATGTTGTTAAAATTAAAAATATCTACACAAAGTGCTCGTACATACTTTGTAAATAGAACCATTATTGTGGCCAGAATAGTAATATTTTTGTTATTTTTTATCATCAAGGATGTTTTATCAAAAAATATATTCTGGAGGTTTTATCTATGCTGTATTTCTTATTATGTATTTTAGAGATTTTTCTTCAGGTACCCGTTTGGCCCGCACTCACCTAAAAAAAATCTAATATTTCTCTAAATTTAGAATTTTCTAGAATTCGAATTAAATAACAAGAAATGTCGAAGAATTTGCAGCACGTTACTCGAAATCTCTTTTATTAGCGAATCACTCAACCAAATATTTACGATAAAATTCATAAATTTATTGCGAAATATTTCAAGAAATTTTCTCCGATTTCTCAGAACGATAAAACGTTTTTATAATTTTTTTATATAAAAAATTATTAAATCAATAAAAGGGAGTTTTTTTTTTGCTTAGATAGAACTTACGAAAAGTTAGCTGTCAAACACTCACTCTTTGGCATCTATCATAAGTATACTCTAGCAAATCATCATGCTTGAACAACGCTACTAAATTATCAAAATTCACTTTAAAAATCAGTCATCTATTCGCACAACTTATTCGACGACGTTTTATCGCAAAATTGTCTTCGATGAGGCTTTTTTTCGCCTAACGGGTTTGTTAACAAACAAAATGGCCGCATATGGTATGACAGCAGTACACAAAATACACCGTTTGGTGCGATTGAAACCAAACAACAAATAAAGATCAGAAACATAACAAAAACATCATAAAACTTTTATTAAGGTGATAAAATGTGTTTTTCGACTGTTTGAACAAAAACTAGGTCTATGGACAAATTTTATTCTGGAACAATTATAGACTTCCTAAGGGGTAGGTATGTTTAAAATTTTCTAGCCTTCATTTTCAGGTATCCAATTGACTTGAAATGTTGCACACATGGGTCTATATGCGTGCAACAAAACTGTTTCGTTTGTATAGGGGAGGTGGGAAGGAATGGTCAAATTTTTCCCATTCAAGAACTTAGTCATTTACGAGAAACGCAACTGTAAAAAAATTCAACTTTCTAGCTCAATCCTTTCGAAATTTATGGTGTTTACGAACGGACAGACAGAAATGCGGACGGACAGACAGAAAGACAGACAGACAGACAGACAGACAGACCGACGGATAGACGGATAGACGGACGGACAGACAGACAGACAGACAGACAGACAGACAAATGGACAGACAGACAGACGGACAGACAGACAGATGGACAGACACGTGGACGAACATGCGAAAATCAAAATCTTTCGTCATCCATAAAACCCGATAATTAATTCGATGCGGTACAAACGTTATACTATATCTAATCACTCCTATATAATTCTTATATCTATGTATCATATCATCATATCATACTTCATACTAATACATAGGTATATAAAAATGAGTTGGTGTCTGTCTGTCTGTCTGTCTGTCTGTCTGTTCCTCTTTCACGCAAAAACGGCTGAACCGATTGACTTGAAATTTGCCATGATTGTCTGTGGCAGTTCTGGTTCCAACATAGGCATACGGAAAAGTAGCGCGAGGGGGGAGTAAGGGGAGGGGCAAAGTGATTTCGAAACTTAGTTTTTCCTCCATGTTACTCTTTCGTGGGGAAACTACTGAACCAATTGGCCTGAAATTTGGCATACATGTTCGTCGGGGGTTCAGCCCCAACATAGACCTATTAAAAAGTAGCTCGAGAGGTGGGGGGGTAAGGGGGGTAAGGGGGGGGGGGGGGGTAAAGTGATCTCGAAACTTAGCTCTTCCTCTATGTTACCGTTTCGCGGGGAAACTTGTTGCGGCCGATAATTTTGGAGCTGACTGTAAATTTCAAAATTATTTTTCGCACGGATCTTTATAGGTCATCTCCCCTATCCCATCTTTAGAATTTACTCTGATCCCTAGAATAGCATTCTAAATTCCAAATTGTGAAGGAATTTCAATAGCTAAACGGTATGACCGGTTCTAAAAAAAATCGAAAATCAAGTTTTTGCCCAACGTTTTGACCGAACAAACGTTCTTTCTGCCTTTGGATCCGCTCTCAACAAGTCCTTCGTAAAGCGATTGAGCAAATATTTTATCAATTTGATAAACAAAAAAAAAAGGAAAATTTAAGGAAAGCGAACCAAGCTTAAAAATCGAAGTTCGTATTTAAAACATCGGCTTAATCGTTTTTTTTAAAAAAGCCTAAACGCGTAGAGAGAGAATTATAATTGAAAAGAATTTCCATTTTGGAAAAGCGGACCCAAAGAAACGAAGACACATTGTTCTTCAATCTTGGAATTGCGAGCAGTCTTCAGAAGCTTGACCCCTCCCTTTTCTGAAGGTAATTTTCTTTTGTTTTTTACCGACCGCCGGATTTCTTTTTTTTTGTGGAAACTAAGACTTGCTCCTTACTTTTAGGGAGGGAAGTTTTTTTTGTGAATATCGCGTTTTCCCAAGGAAAACCGAAAGCTGACGTTAAGCATCATCATAATACCTTTCCAACCAAGGAAAACTGAGAGCTGACGTTAAGCTTCCGCATCATACTTTTCCCACCAAAGGGAAACCACGACCACGTGGCTTCTGAATCAGCGTCGAAATTTGAGAAGATTCGCGGTGCGACCTCGTTGTGATTGGGGCCGAAAGCCCACTGAAAAACTAGGAGCTCCAACTAAGACGTCTCTAAGATGTTTATCCTCATGCAGCCGTTTTAAATTCTATATATTAGTGTTAGATTGTGTTAATTGATCGCGATTTAAGTTCACTGCCAGAATTTGTGAAAATAGTCGCTAAAATAAGTTTTAAAATATTTTATTTTGTGGTTTGTGCAGCAAATTTACAGGCAACTGCAGCGGAAGCCGAAGCGCCAGATCTGTCGCGGAACGCCTCAACTGTTTCCCAGGTATTTTCGAATCAATTTTGAATTTTTTTTATATATTTTTTTTCGGTTAAGTGTTGAAACTATAACTATCTTAGCGATTATATTCTGATCTTGAATTTATATAACTAGTATATTCTATTCCTAAAGGAAATAGTAATAATATGATATTAATCTTAAATTTATTTGAATTGTCATGAATTATCTTAATTTTGCTACAAATCCTATTATGACAAATTTTTCTATTCCTAGTACTAAGGATTTCCGTTTTCTTTAAATAAATCCATGTTTGAGAATTAAATAATGGCATTTAACTAAAATAGGCTAGACAACTCCGCGCCACCCCAGAAAAAACTATCGGGAATTTTGTGATTAATTTTCGGTATTACAAAATTTATAGGTTGGGAGGGCAAGGACACACCAACATCTTGTGTCTTATTAGCCGGTGACCTGGCTTCCGCGTAAATCAGCTTAACTTTTGAGTGATATAGTATTTAGTGACTCTTCACATCCCCGCACACGAACATTTTGCTTAGGGCCGAGAGAGAAAACGAAGGAACAAGATCCCACTCCCCACCGCTGACTAGCTCCTTTATATCGTGTGCAGTTCTTTCGTTTCCTTCAGATTAAGTACGAGGAGTCTTCTTTTTCCTCGATCATAATTTCCGGTGTCCGGTTAAGAAAGCCCTAACAAACTACCGAGCCGATCTCCTGAAGTTTAGCTCCAACATAGACCATAAAAAAAAATTGAAAAAACTTAACCCGGCAACGACGGGTATGCAAGCTGGTATATATGGATGTTTGTTTGTTGGTCTGCTGGTCTGTTGGTCTGCTGGTCTGTTTGAGATTACAAAACTCAAAAACTACTGGACCGATTTTCACGCGGAGCAGGTTTTTAGCTATGTTAGATTTTCAAAATCCGAAACGGAAGGTCCTGTAAGGATAACGTTTTTTCCCAAAAGTTTTTAAGTTATTTATGGTTTTTAGTAGAGTATAAAGATTTAATTTCGAGATTTTAGTCATATTGCCATTCGTTTAAATTAAAAGTGGTATAAAACAACGAAACACAAAATATATGCCTTAGGAAATCTATAAAAAGTGATTATTATATAACTTTGTTGAATTTACCGTAAATTTTGTTATGAAGATCCCCTTGCAGGTACATATTTTCTGTAAACGCAACGGGAAACAAAACTTTATTTCGAGAGAGAATTTTGTTGAAAGTTTAAAATGCCTTTGAGAAATTCTTTCACCCATTTGTAAGAAGAATCTCGATTGTATAACATCTTGTTTCCTTGGTGAAACAATAATGAACTTCTATCTAAAGTTTAATCATAATTTCAATTGTTGCAGAAAGTTTTCTATATGTTCGTTCACATCACAATAATAAAACTGAACTATTAAAAAGTTGTATCTGAAAATTTCACCTGTAATACACATGTCAACTTCAAAAGTATTGGCAACAGTTACAATAATAGAAAATAGTAGTTTAGAGTCAAAATCCAAATATCAGAATCTGAGAATATAGTCTCCTTGAAAAGTTTCTCTCTTTAAAGTACTTTTAGAGAATCAACTTTTCCCATTTCTCATTTTACAAAGTCGTTCAAATAACTGACAATAAGGACGTAAGAAGGACAGTAAACTGCTTTAGATTGTGTGAAATAAATCTTAAAATTAAATGTTTCATAACCTAGACAACACACAGAAGACAAGTGAATCCTTTTACATAACAAAAACTAGCAGCTGTAATGCAGAATCGCATTTTCAATTCAATCTCATTGACATCTTTTAAAGGATGCAATTTCTGGTGTTGAATGTACAACAAATAGGATTTTCCGACAGATACTCGTGCCGGAATTTACAGGTAAAAGTAAGTAAAACGTATATAAGGGATTATGGATGTAAATTTCTCCGGTACTTTCGAATATTTCAGTGTCGACTTGATACTCAATTTAAAATAAATTGCATAGAAAATCGTATCCATAAAATTTCAATCGAAATTTGAAAATTTATTTTGTGGAAACATGAAAAAAAAAATTGTGTGGAAAAGTCTCTGGCAATGAATAAAAAAATATAGTAACTTTTTTATTCATTGCCAGAGACTTTTTTAACAAAAAACTCTTCACATTTCCATAAAATTAATTTTAATATTTATCTCTAAAGTCACTACGATTTTTTGCTTAAAATTTAAAAAAAAAATTAACCAAAAAATTAACCAGAGAAGCTACAATTGCCAGGGACCAATCGTCAAATCTATATATAAAAATGGATGTTTGTCTGTCTGTCTGTCTGTCTTTCTGTCTGTCTGTTTGAGATTACAAAACTCAAAAACAACTGGACTGATTTTTACGCAAAATGATCTGCGTTGCCAGGAGCAGGTTTTTAGCTATCTAAGATTTTCTAAATTCCAAACAGAAGGTCCTGTAAGGATAACGCAAATATCGTTTTTCCCGGGAAAAATCGGCATAAGGGTGTGTCCGGGGTTGCTGATCGCGAATCCGATGTTAGATTTCTCCAAAAATCCATTTGTATAGGAAAGGGGGAAAAGAGTGGTTTGATTGGATTTTGATGTATGGAACGGTTATGTTATGCAAAGTCATAGTTTACACACATTTTATATTTATAATTTTTTCTATACGATGCCCAGTTTTCGAGAAAACAGGGCCCGTATTCTAGAACTCGTACCGAGTCAAATCTCTACCGCGTGGTACAAAAAGCGATTCTTGAACTCGGAAACGAGCGATCTCTCTCAAAAGATAGTTTCAGATTCATATTGACCTCACTCGGCAGGCTAACGTCACCGAGTATTTACTCGCAAAAAATCGCTCGTTTCCGAGTCAAGAATCGCTTTTTGTACCACTCGGTAGAGATTTGACTCGGTACGAGTTCTAGAATTAGGCCCCAGGAAAAAAGTATTCCATGATGTATGGATGAGTTATGTAAAATCGTATTCTAAACACATTTACCTTGTTAAATATTTCAATATGATTCACTGTTTTCGAGAAAATTGCAAGAAACTGTTTCATTTGTATGAGGGGGGGAGGGCAATACTCCGGTTTTCTCCGTTCAAGAACTTAACCTGGCCATTTATGAGGAACTTAACTATAGAAAATTTCAAGTCTCTGGCTCAATCCAAGATTATGTTGTTCACGGACATACAGACGGACAGACAGACCAGGGAACATGCGGAAATCAAAATCTTTTGTCATCCCTAACACCCTGGTGTAGTTCATTTTTGTGGACGGTATACTAAATCTAATATACTTCTTAATGATATATCCATATGGAGTATTAAAATAACTGACAGGCGCGACATGACACAGGAATCGTTTCATAATTTTTTGGAAAAAATAGGTAGAAAGGGGGTCACGCGCCTACTAAATTCAACACAAAAAAATAAATCCCCAAAAAACGTGGTGCGGTGCGGGGGAGGGGGTTTGTTATAAATTTAATATTTTATTTTCTTTTTGCAAATGTTTTCTAAATAACGAAAACGTCATGAATACCCCAACTATGCAAATTAGTTAAATGAAAATACTTAACTAGATGACTGTGTATAGAAAAAATGGTGACGGTACTAATCGAAATTGAGGTGGGTTCCTTTTCGGCATTTAATCTTTCAGGTGACAAATTTATGACCCCGTTACGAAGGTAAAATATAGGACCAGATGTTGTTTTTATAGCTGAAGGGCCAACAATTCAGTTGTGGCAATTTCTCAACAAAAATATTACCGTAAATTTTGGGATGTGGAAATTGGCCCGGAATTCCATAACGCTTCATTTACAATAGGCCGAAATAGATAGACAAATACCAGCTTAAAGGCAAACAAAGACACAAAAAAAAAATATTGGGTGGCCAGGTGACATCAGCGAAAACAGAAAATATGAGTACGGTAGAGAAATAAATTCTACTAATATATAAGCATCACCGTCGGTTTTGCACACCATTTGCTGGCATTCAGAGAATTGCGAATGCGGAGGGGGAATAAAAATAATGGTTTACCACCTGTGTACCCATCAAGACACTTTTGCGTTTCTACTTTATGCGATAATTGGAAATTCTCAGGCCCCGAAAATCCCGATAGAATCCACCTTAATGTATTAATGGATGGATCCAGATGAACCAGATAAAGTAGGTATGTGTATATAAAGTAAGAAAAAAAAGTATAAGTGCACATCATTTTCTGTATTCAGCTTGGTTTGCACGCAACCATTTATCTCTATTCCGGCGAAATTGTTCCTTTATGTCACGTCCGATTTAGTTTCCACTTCTTATGTCCTTTCAATCCTTACGATAAACACAAGAAAGCCTTTTTCACAAGAAGCCGGTATCTTATATTTAGTTAATATATGAGCCAAAAATCCTTCAAGGACCAAAAAACCTAACACCAGTTTACCGATAAATCTTTCATTTGCCGTTTTTCCTGTCTATCCTGCATCATTTTGTCCTCGAATTTCTTTAATTCTATCAATTACGGCAGAGTTTTGCGCTAATGTTAAATGATCACACATCCTATACATAAAAAACAAGATTGTTAGCCATTTTAAGTTCATTTAATTGTCCAGACATTGTAATGTGGCAACGTCCGTCAAGAATATCCTGTTTATCAAAGCAAATTACTAAAAGGATATTCTACTCCTTGTATAAATCTCGGTTTTTATTCCTTTTTCATTGTTTCGGGAAATTTTAACCTTCCATACGTTTTTCCGTAAAAAAGGCCTTTAAGGGGTACGCTTACCTGCACGCAAAGAAAAAAGAATAATAAATGAAACTGTTTTATAAATGGGGACAACTAAAATAATTTATTTCAATTACAAAAATAGTCAATTTAATTACAAAATAGTAAATTTACTACTAAGTAGTGAAATCGATCACAAAAATAGTCGATTTTAACAGTTTTTGTAGTTGAAAATAACCATTTTAGCTGTATCTGCGCATATCTGCGGAATGCAAACCGGTTTTTTGAACCGAATCAAAAACCACCAAACCATTGAAGATTGAGTGAAGCAAAACCAAACCATAAACCGAACCACTCTTGCTGAATATAGTTTTTTGAATATAGTTTTTTAAAAACAAAATTTGGAACCGAACGAAAATTTTCCATTTTTGTTTTTAAATGGCCCAACCGAATCAAAACCAAACCAGATTTAAAACATAAGAAAAGCTACAATTGCCAGGTGCCAACCGTCAAATACTTGATATGATGACAGACAAAATGTTTATTTACAAAAATCCATTTGTATAGGAGACGGGGAAGGGAGCGGTCCGATTGGATTTTGATGTGTGGTATGGATATGTAAAATCATATTCTAAACAGATTTTGCCTTTATAAATTTTTTACTACGAAAAAAAGTATTCAATTTGTATGTGTGAGGGGGGGGGGGGGGGGAAGTAAGTGGTTCAATTGGATTTTAATGTATAGATGAGTTATGTAAAATTATATTCTAAAGACATTTTATCTTTATAAATTGTTCGATACGATGCACAATCACATGTTTTTTAAAAACAAAATTTCTCGTCCAGATTAACTAACACCGGCTGCACGCATGAGTTTAAAGTCGCATAACTTCGACAATTTTGACCCGTTCAACTTAACATTTTGAGAATAAAAGTCGAAATGTTGTACTTTAACAATATGCAAAAAAAAACACTTTAAAAAACAAGTTTTATAACCTTATACACTTTCAAAATGCACTAAAAAGTAAAAAACAAGTTTAAAGTTTCACAAAAAAATGTTTTTATAAATTACGTGTTGTTGTGAAAATATAAAGTGTGCTGCGTTGCACAGTATGAAACCGCTATTACAGATTCAAGAGCAAATGCAACGTCACACACTTTATATTTTCACAACAACACGTAATTTATAAAAACATTTTTTTGTGAAACTTTAAACTTGTTTTTTACTTTTTAGTGCATTTTGAAAGTGTATAAGGTTATAAAACTTGTTTTTTAAAGTGTTTTTTTTTTATTTTATACTTTTTAGTCTTGAATTAGCCTACCAAAAACCTCCAGAAAAGATCTTTCGCGGGAAATGTGAGCAAAAGGAAACTCACGTTATATTTGCAGGACATTCCGTTATCCTTACAGAATTTCAAATGTCAGAATCGGATTCAGCGACCCCAAAAACCCCCTGATGCCATTTTTTCCCGGAAAAAATGAGAAAAAGGATATTTGCGTTATCCTTACAGGACCTTCCGTTTTGAATTTTGAAAATCTAACACCGAATTCGTGATCAGCGACCCCGAAAACCCCCAGATTCCCTTTTTTTCCCGGAAAAAATGGGAAAAAGGATATTTGCGTTATCCTTACAGGACCTTCCATTATCCTTACAAGGATGGAGTAGTAAAAATATTGAACTGCCACCGGAACTACGCAAGGTGACAAAATTTCATCTTCCTAGGTTGCATAGTTTCGGAGATATAAGGTTCCAAAGATTCCAGAGATAGACACATAGGTAGCCAGCCAGGTAGGTAGGTCGCGACAATCCAACTTAATAGAAAGTGTATAAATAAAAAAGTCGATTTCTCCTAAGTTGGCAATAGTTTGCAAAAAATGTTTAAAAAAAAGCTTGAGGTAAAAAAGTTTGAGTAAAGGTGAGAATGAGCCAAACATCGATTACCAAACACGCCACTGAATCATTTGAAATGTATATCCGGATGATATCCTAACAAATACAAAGGAATCGTTTTATTCAAGAAAACATAATCCTTTCGCTTTTATCACAAAATCTACTGAAATCTTTAACAATAAATTATGGCCTGGATTTTCTTTTACGGAGGAGAGCTTAACTTTTCGGTTTGTATTAAACTTAATTTGAAACAATGAACAAAAAATGGGTAAAAATATCTGATATGAACAGCACATGGCATTGCTCTGAATGATTTAGAGTTTCGGCAAAAATATTTAAAAAATATATTTTTTTGATATCTCAAGAACCGTTGGAAATACGTAGAAAACGCGTTTTTTCTCAAAAAACGCATAGTTTTCGGGAATATTCTTAAAAGAACTGTATTAAAAAATTGTATAGTTTTCCAAAAAGCTACGATTTTGGGTGAGGGTTTTCCACACGAAATTTCAAGTTGCTAACTCCACGCGTTCTCAAGTTGTTTCAAAACAAACAAAAAAATCTTTAAAAAATCTATTTTCAAATATCTCAAGAAACATTAGAGATAAGTAAAAACTGTTGACGCAAAAAATACAGAAAACTTTGTGTTCTTTAAATTTGGTAGTATGCACTTTTTCCAAAAAACAAACTTTGTTTTCGAGGAATTTTTAGAAAAAATGTATATTTTCAAAGAAATGTATGGGAGATAACCCTTATAGTTGAGGTTAACTTTCCAAAAGCGCACAGAAATTTCTGTAAAACTCATCCACAAGATATTAACACGTTCACGCCGACGCTGTAGTTCATGCTCCTCGCCCATTTTCGGCGGCGCTTAAATCTTTTCGCTATATCGGACGGGAGCTAATCCAGGGTAATCGAGTGACGGTTCTTTTGTCAGAGAATCAAATATTAAAATTGTGTCGAAACGAGAGCGTGACTCTCAGGTCTTCTTTTTCGGCAGTCAAAGTGTTAAAGATCTAAATATTTGGTGTTACGTACCGTCTAATAGCACAATCAAATGCGGGCCACCGGTGGTACGCGCCGTCCGATGAGAGAGTCTAGTGCGGGCGTGAACGTGTTAAAAGTCGCTAGCTCGACGCTTCTCTATACTCACGTAAAAACCATGCACACAAAAAGGCCTCAATCCCTCCCCTAAGCAACAAAACCTTACAAATGTTAAAATTCCTTCTATTTAGAATGATACGTGCCGCGGAAAAAACTTGAATTTCATAAGGAAAAGTGAGATCACCTCGAAATGCTATATTCATTAGCTAATGAAATACTTATGGTGAGAATTTATTCATATATTCATGCTTTATGTTGGAAAAATCCACAAAAGAGCAAAATATCAGTGATCGCACCCGCCAAATGTTACTGAGTTTGGCTTGTATGGTTCGTGTAGTGATTCTCCGAGAGCGATGATGGCCAAGCATTAGTCGTCAATGGGAGGAGGAATCAAGCGATAAATCATTATTGTATTTGCTGCGAAATTTAAAAAAAAGTTTTTACATCAAATACGACGCCACGAAACACACGCATTAATTAACAACTGGAATCATGTGCTTAGACTCTCTTAACACATTGACTGCCATGACTATCATTTATGATAGCCAATTATGCTTCCCGGGGGTCTTGTGGGCACAACTTTGAACTTTCTCGTGGGCACAACTTCCATCTCGTCGGCACAACTTCCATGATTTCTGTGAAAAATCACGAGAAAGTTCGTTAACCCGTCACCATCCCCCTGCAATTCGGTGGCTCTTGAAACCATATATGGATGAAACTAGAGACTGT
The DNA here is from genome assembly GCA_964034945.1 of Chrysopilus asiliformis. NCBI lineage: Eukaryota > Metazoa > Arthropoda > Insecta > Diptera > Rhagionidae > Chrysopilus > Chrysopilus asiliformis. The sequence continues at coordinate 48,779,445 of OZ035963.1, read as the reverse complement.
GCCCTTTCCAAAGAGTCTTCAACCAAAGTGAAAACTACACGGGTTCTAAAGTTAACCCAGGGGCACGAAGAACGCTATTTCTTGCATGGTTCTTTCCTGGTTCTGTGCACGGCAAAAAATCCTGGAGTATTTTTCAATCCAACAATTATATTGACGAAATCTTAATACATATTTTGGATTGAAATTTAATACATGCGATTTTTTTGAAAATATTTTAGCCTTTTTTGCAGTCATATTTGAATAGTTTTTTATTATGTATCGAACTTAAGTACTTTTAACATTAATGTCTAAAATTTAATCAAAATTTTAGACTCTAATACTGAATTAAACCAAAAATAAATTTATAAAAATGTCCAATCCATATTATTGGATTAGAATTTTCCATTGGATTACATATAGGTCCAGCGTAATCCAGTTTTGATTGGAATTCACTCCAAGATTTTTTGCCGTGTGCGTCTCCGGCGTAGACAGGGTTCACTGTAGTTAATCTTTTTGAAAATCTTCTAATTTACTAAAAAAAATTAAATCCGCATTTTGTGCCAATTCTAACACAATTCCAAATCGTAATACAAATTCTCTGAATGTGATTTTTTTTACTCCAGCTAAATAAGTTCATCGCATGTATAAACCACCCTAAACTATGACATTGAGACCACTAGCACACAAATTAAGAGTTAAGTGGATAAATGTCCGGAATTGAATATAGTCCAATCAAAAAAGGGAAAAACACAACAATTCAGGATTTATCCCAAGTCCAGAGAATTTTCTTGAGCAAAAAAAGTGTTTTTCCTGTCGGTTTTCTCAGTCCAAGTTAACCAAATGCTTATTTTAGCTTAATGCGTTGTTATGCCTTGCCTTGAATTATTGCTCCATTAGTATCTACAGTAGCATAACATCTGACAAAATGGTCTACAAGTTGGCATTTAATTAAGGCGACACCAAGAAATGTTGGGTCCTACGCAAATCAGGCAAAGGCGAAGGATTTCCTTCTTGGTTCGCCGATCTTCTAGTGTTGGTGCTAATCTTTGGGGGTTGGGGTGAAAATCCTAAATCTTGGTACGCATTAAGTAATTGAACAAACACGTTCTTGAAACGTTATACAAAATATTACAGATTTGCTGAATAAAGACATTCATAGAGCACTAAAATACCCAAAATGTGAATGGATGTGGTAATGAATGCGGATTTCTGCTGGACTAATAAAGGAATATAAAGAATTTTTATAGCTTAAACAGGACTACAGATAACCTTGTGTACTTTGGCAGAGGTTTTTGGGCCGTTTTCCATAGCTTAAAGCTAATATTTTGGAAACGTTTTTCGTCTGTCTGAATAGATTTCGGGATTCATTGTGATTTTGCAGAAATATGCTAAACATTTGTCCTGATTTAATTGCTTGTGATAATGTGTTAATTTGCTGTCTTATTTTCTGTCTTATTTGACGCTTCTGATATCCAATAGACATATAAAAAGTCAATCCAGCATCGATCAAGCGACTTATCTATTTTTTGTGGGGGTTTTCAATCTCTTACTCATTTTAACCCTAAATGCTCCTTAAATAGTTTAGTATATTTTTTGACACGTCCTTAGTTATGGAGTTCTGCTGACCCGATTTTAGTGATGCTCGTTTTAATCAAAAGCTACTATTGTGTAGATTTGCATAAAAATCTAAGGATTCGTGATTTTGTATTTAACACGTTGAGCGCCACGTGCCCACCAGTGGTCATTCTTAGAATTATACAGTAGACCGCGTGCTTACGAGCAGGTATTCCTTGGGTGACATTCTGGGACCAACATTTTTTTTTATTAATTAATCAATAAAGTACTACCAATTCCAAGTAAAGTTGGGTCCTAGGACCAAACTTAATATTTTTCAAAGCTAAATATATGTAAAAGATTCCCACTGGTGGTCACGATGTCTCGAAATGAAAACATAGTGTGACCACGGGTGGTCACGTTGTCCCACCATCGACATCCAATAATGCCCACCGGTGGTCACTTGGTACTCTGTTGGAACATAAAAATGCTCACCGGTGGGCACGTGGCGCTCAACGTGTTAAAGACGGTCCGTAATCCCCCCCCCCCTTCCGTTCGTAAACTCCTTTTCCCTACCACCACCCCACCTTCGTCACGCTTTTTCTTTTTGTATTAACAACTCTGTAATAGATAAAGTGCTGTCTTATTCTACCTTTCCTCTCCGTTTCAGATTCGTATCCAATATCTTCCCAAAGTATTTTTTATCAGAACTTTTATCTATATTTTCTACGATTTGAAAGCAAAGGTGCCTGCCATTTTTCATTTTCATTCAATTATTTAAGGAGAATAAAACGAATTGAAAGAAATATAAATGGAAATTCATGGAAATTATCTTCAGTTTATCCATTTTAAATATGGAGTAAATCTTTTTACACCTTTTCATAAATCTTTCAGTCCTTTATTGATGTATATCTTCAATTATTTAATAATTGAATGAGCTAGAAAGGAACCCCCACCCAATGTTAGATTGGCGTCGTATAAAAGATACACTAGATAAAAGACAAAAGTATATAAAATTGCACTGCTAAAAATAAATACATAAACGATATCTACCTATACACATAATATAACTGCAATAAAGTGTAAAGTATAAATTTATAATTAAATTTATATGGAAATTTCATGTTTATTGCAATAATTCTATTAAAATTGCCCAAAGGCAAAGACACAGTCAGCGAGAAAGTGAAAAACAGAAAAAAAAAATGCTTTTGGGCCATTTTACCGTCTATATACCGACTCGTATTCCTTTTTATCAGACGTAAAAAAACGTATCTATTTATCTAGGTAGCTTTTCATTTATTTAACATCTATTGCTAATAATGTTTATCGTCTCAAAAATGTTTTAAGTATCTGTCATTACGCTTCTGAAACGTACAGACGTTTAATAATAAAACGAAATAAAATTTAGCAATCAAAGTTAAATGCTGGAAAGTAAATCACGTTCATCACCCAAAACTTGGTCCTATCGTCCTTATAGATGACTTGAATGTGACTATAAAACGATAATAAGAACCGAAATTCGTGACTGATTTCATTTAATTCGATAAGAGAAAAAATTGAATTTAGTTCAATAACTGTTAGGTTTTATTACATGCACATAGAACTCACCTGGATGTGTTATGTTAATAAATTGTAAAATTTTAAAGTCAACAAAACTTCTTCTGAAAATTATGGTCTGTAGAAGATATTAAATTATATTTTAGTCAACTGCCATTTCTTTAAAATTTTACTGGGTTTTTTTATTTAGTCCTCGTAAACCTATAATTTAAAATATTAATTAGATGTAATAAACTTCAACGTTCTTGATATTAAACTGTAATATTCATCTGTTAAACCGTAAAAGATACCCTAGTAGCCAAAAATGATTATACAACGGTTACGCGACGGTCGCACGACTTTGGTTGCAAATATATTAGGGTACTGCGACGTCATAGTAACGTTGCTCCAACATTTATGCAACCGTTTTTGCCCAGTTTAGTACAAAAAATTAACTGTTTGTGCAAACGTTACCGCGGATACTGTTTTGTAACGCAAGTTGCAAAATAACGGTTGCACAACCGTTTCCGCGTAACTTTTTTCTGATGCAGGTTACAGAGTCATGACTGCGCAACCGTTTCCGCAGAAACACTTTTGTGCCGCAGGTTACATAGTTACGATTGCGCTACCGTTCCACAAAAACTCTTTTGTGACGAAATTTGACAAGGAAGAGAGGAGGGATGGGGGGGGGGGAGACGAAATGTGACGTCAGAGTAAACTTGTATCACAAGTGTACATCAGAAAATCCTGTAAGTATAAATTCCTGTGTGTATTTTTCCGACTGGTTATAAAGTAACCAATTTGCAACCGCTTACACGGCAACTGTCACAACAACTGATTCGCATTCGCTAGTGTGATATTGTAGGCTGAGTCGCAAATGGTTACGTGGGACGAAATTGCTAGGGAAATGAAAAAACCTTTGTTATATAGAGAATTTCTTTATATCAGGTCCCGTTATATAGAGATTCTACTGTAATAGACTTGTGTGTCTGTCTCTATGGCTGCCCATAACTCGAAAACTATTCAACCGATTTGAATTAAATTTTCAAGGGATCCTACATGCGTTAAGAGCAGATTTAGACCATCGGTCGACTTAAGATTTCCTTTCCCTCCTTCTTGCCACAAATTTCCTATCCCTCCTTCTTATCCTTTCCCTCCTTCGTACAATCAACCACCGCTTCCAAAACAATTACCCACCGTTTTCAAATTACCTTGGACTTACCAAATAAAACATTCAATGATGGTTTCTATTGATCTCGGAACAGAATTTGTTGTCACGATTCTCCAGTTTTTTTGTTTTCTGGCAACGATTTAGTCAAAAATTCAAAAAAAATTAATTTAACACATACAAATATAGATCGAACTAGCAGACCCTTCGTTGCCAGCTTAAAGTTTTTTGTATAAATTTTAGAATGCCAAAAAACCATTAATAACTTAAAAACTTTTGGGAAAAAACGTTATCCTTACAGGGCTTTCCGTTTCGAATTTTACAATTCCAACAACACCAGATTCGTGATAAACAACCCTACAATCCTCGCAAAGCCAGTTTTTGTGAGAAAAATTGGAAAAACGGCATTTGTGTTATCCTTACAGGACCTTCCGTTTAGAATTTTAAAAATCTAGCTCCGGATTCGCGATCAGCGACCCCAAAAACCCCCTTATGCGGATTTTCCGGGGAAAAACGAGAAAAAGGATATTTGCGTTATCCTTACAGGTCCTTCAGTTTCGAATTTTGAAAATCTAACATAGCTAAAAACCTGTTCCTAACAACGCAGATCATTTTGCAAAAACGGCGTGAAAATCGGGCCGGGTGTTTTTGAGTTTTGTAATCTCAAACAGACAGACAGCATCCATTTTTAGATATCCAAATACTTATTGATTCTTAATAACTTGGTTTTTGGGCTGAACTCTCTTAATAATTTTACTAATCTTTGAACAATAGAATGTTATTTTGGTCTTGACGGGATTTTGATTTATCCCGCAAGGCCATGGAAGCCGAAGGCTGAGAAAAGAGAGAGGCTGCAATCCGACGTGGACGAGAAGGTCGAAGGCACACCCATGCAAAGTTTCTAGAAGCTCTAAATCAGAGATATCCAACCTTTTAGCTTTCCTGGGCTACATTGGGAGAAGACGAGTTATATTGGGCCACAAATAAAATTTACTAACCCTAAAGATAGCTGATTAGTAAAAAAAACGTAGAATAAAGGGTCTTTCAACAACGACATAACAATTTTGTATTTTAATAAAAACGCACCCTAAAACTTTTTTTATGATCTGGCAATGCTAAAACGTCAGTCAAGGTTTACATTTTTATCATGGTGACGTTCACGAACGAGCCACGTTTGGAAATTATTACAATTTACTACCGAAATTCTTTGTTATGTCCCTGTTGAAAGACCCGATACATACTTAGTTGACAATTTTAAGTAATTTAAACTTCAATAATTCATAAAGTTTGTAAATATATCAGTTTTTGTTGGGCCACATTCAAACACGTCCTATGCCGCATGCGGCCCGCGGGTTGGACAAGCCTGCTCTAAATAAACGATTTTCAATTTATAGCTAAAAATTACCAATACAAAGTGGGAAATTTGAGTTTTAGAAAAAAAAATACAGCAAGTTGTTATTTTCATTGCATTGATATTTGACAGTTCATTTGCATCTTCGGCTTCGGCTAAACCTTTGGCTTAATTTTGGCCGAAGTTGGACCGCAGGTGTGATTTTTAGCCGAAGGTGGCTTAATCCGAAGCATGTTTTTGCCTGGTCCCGGATACTAAACTTTTGTCCCGGATTTATGCAATCTATCTAGTGTTGTAATTCTTTAATCCTATAATATAATACGAGGAATGTCTGTCTGTCTGTCTGTCTGTCTGTCTGTCTGTCTGCACAACGATCTCGAAAACCCGCAAACTTGGTGGTTAGGGATTTTCGGGGACAAGGAATCGATCTAGATAGGTCTCACCTCTGAGAAAATTCCCCTCGATACCCCTCGCCTGGTATCTTCGAATTGGGTGGTCCGATCTTAATGAAACTTTACAGTATTACTAAGGGGGCTAAGGGCTTTCGACTTTTCCACTACACATCTGATTTTTCCCTCCCCTCGATATCCCTCGCCTGGTGTCTTCGAATTATGTGAAGATATCTTAATGAAAATTCGCAATATTGCTAGGGAGTAAGGTTTTTCGATATGCATTCTAAAACTATCACTTTTTAGATATATGGATCCAGGATATCAAACCTCAGGAAAGGTGGTGTCGAGATTACGTGAATCTACTCTTTTCTCCAAAATTTCAGCTAAAGGACGACTTTGAGGTGAGCATGGCTCGGTTTTCCTGGTACTCACTAAAAAATATTAACCTCGAAACCCGAAAAATTTTATCAGAATAATCAGAAATTTCTTCCTTTTCTTTAAAAGCGACGTATTTCATTAAATAAGTGAGATCTCCACCGATAATCTGTCCTGGATTCACACAAAAAAAATCTGGTAAGTAAAATTCTTCTTGATACCAACAAAAAATGTTGCATAAAAGCTGTTTCATACAAGGAAGTATCCAATTATAATACTATTCAACTTATCATCAATGACAGGAAATTCTTGTTAATCAATTCCATTTGTGATATCAAATTGAACCGATCTAATGGAAATGATAAGTACTGGTATGAGTATTGAATATCCTGACAAGAAAATTATTCGTCATTCACTTTCATAAGGAGCATAGGAAAATTGATGATATCCTAAATAAATATAATGTATTTATAATTACCTAATTGATAATAATTTGAAATATTCAAAAAAAAACAGAAATTCATATTTCATTGTTTTTTTGTGCTGAGCTAACTTAGAAAAAACAGTGACTTGCTTACCTTTGGAATTCTACCAAAAATTCAATGCCAGCAAACGGATCTACCTTTGTGGTGGTTTTCCTCAATAACAACAAATTCGTTGATTATTTCACTGGTTTGTCATCATCAGAAATTCTATTATGATGTTTATTTTACCCAGTTTTTCATAGCATTCCTCACCGTCAAGTGACGTCTTCGTTATTACCACAAAATTTCAATGAATTTCATAGCAACACTAAAAGCGACACGATTTATTCGACAAGAGCAATAAATTCTTAATGAATTCAATTTTTTCACATTCGGCTCTTTGCAAATATACAACGATATTAGGGAGATTTTCTCAAAGATTCCAACAAACACGATCACAAACCAACCGATACTGCGAAACCTATATCCGAATGAAAAATAATATCATTGGATTTTTCCGACATCTAATCGTATGAAGATTACTCGAAACATATTGTCGTCTAACGATTCAACTTTTCACCATCACATCACAGCCAAGTAAACATATTAAAGTCTCGTGTAGGGACTACCCTACTTTCGTATAATAGCATCCCTTAAGTTTTCATTCCAACATTAACCGAACTCACGTTTTTTATGCGGAAAATCAAACTGCTGGAAAACTTATATGTAGAACAATGGAATTGGAAAAGGAAAACAACACAGGAGATTTGGTTTTTGTTATAAAACACAATCGTTCACTTTTTCCAAAATTTAACCTTTAAAAAATAAAATTGAAAACGATAAAAATTTTCAGTTTTTCCAATAATTTTTTATGCTGCAAAACCACAATCGATCCTTGTGCACGTCGCGACGTCTAGCAGACAACACCCTATTATCAATCGAAAAATTTACCCATTATTACGATTTCACTGCATAAACACAGATAAGTGGCTCATGATGTTTTCTCTGGAAAAACTCCAAATGCCACACGAGATCGTGAAAAAAAACAACTAATGGCAAAAAAAAAAAAAACTTCTGAGACATTTTCAATGGGGAAAAAATCTCGCAAAGAAATGAAGTCCGGTTGGAAGGAAAACAAAAGTTTCAAGGATGCTCTTGAAGATTTTTGCCATTTCCGAGTGTTTTTCTTCGAGATGACAGGTGCCGCTTTAGTGGTTTGACACCTTTCATCCCGTAATTTATTTACAATTCGACATGAGCATTTAGGAACCTCTCTAGGGGGTTGAAAATTCTGCAAAAAAGTCAATATTTTGGGTCACGAATAATTCATAAATTGGAAATAAATCTCCGAAAGGATTTACGAATTCTTGTTGTCTGTAGAGCGATTCAAAAAAAAAATCACGTTTCGATCGGTTTAACACAATTTCTTTATTTATTTACTGGTGTCAAACTGTGAAGGACGAAAAGAAAATGGGTTTCAGGGTTACATTTTTTTTTAATATAAAGAAACTCGACTTTACGGGCGTTTAAGATTTGTAAATGTTTTGCATTGAATTGAAAAGTCTTTCATGGAAAATAAATAAACAAAAAAAATATAGAAAAGGATTGGTAAATTTATTAAATTCGTTGGTTGTTGTTGTTTTATTCAAAATGTTTTCAAGTTAAAATACTGTCAAGCTTAGATTTTAACTAAATAGGGTCCAAAACCCCACAATGTAGAGGTAACGAAGTTTTGGGGCGTGCACCGACGCGACGTTTATACATTTCGGTTTCTTAAAAATTGACCTAAATTTTCAACGTCCAAAAATTATTTGATAAAGACTTAAATTTTTAGTGGGCCCACAAGTATTTTTCGCTCAAAGGGAGACCAAAATTTGTATTTATGACACTCCTTTGACGTGAATTGGTTTTTTAAATTGGAATTTGAAGTGTGGAAAAGTTATAATAAAATCTCATTCCACGCACTATTTTTATACCCGTATGGTGAAACCAAAGGGTATACTAACTTTGGCTTACCGTTTGTAACGCCAAGATCCCGTCATCACACACAAAAATGAATTACACCAGTGTGTTTAGAATGATAAAAAAAAAGTTGAATTTAGCATGTCCGTCCGTCTGTCTGTCCGTCCGTCCCTCTGTCTGTCTGTCCGTCTGTCTGTCTGTCCGTCTGTCTGTGGCGCGGATTGCGGGCGCACGGATTGAGCTAGAGATTTGAAATTTTGCGCAGATTTGTTTTTCGTAAAATGCGAGGCTAAGTTCGTTAATGGGCAAAAATGGACCATTAGGGGGGGTACCCCACATACGAACGAAAACTTTTTTTCTGAATATCTCAAAAACGGTGAATTTTACCAAAAAAGTCCAAGAACAAAAGATATTTAGAATATGATTCTACATAAAATTCCCATACATCAAAATCCGATTGGAACAAGTTTTAAAAAAATCTTTTTGGAAAATTTGAATTCAAACTGGAATTTTGGTACAACTGTTCGAATTTTGATACGAATATCACCATACGGGTCTCCAATGATTGCCAGATAGGCAATTATAGCTTTTGTTATGTTTCCTTTTTATTTCTGAGCAAATCAGCCCTCAGTCACCCCAAATTTAAATGTCGCTAAAATTTTCTGTTCCGCTGCTGCACCTACAATTTTACAAGAAATACGAATCAATGATTTAGATTTATTGACAATAGTAAGGTTTGGTAATAGGAAAGAGCGTGATAAAGCCCCATACTCACGGTCAACCGAAATAGTGAAAATTAGTTGACCATCAACAGAGTTTGTCATTAAACCGTTGGATGAACATGTTTTAGCAACGACCAAAGTTTCAATGTGTTTTTCATTGTTTTTTGGACATGCTAATGCCTTGTGGGTATCAGGGCCACCGTCAACATGTTGATAGTTTACGGTCAACACTTTTTTAGTTGATCGTGTGAATTCGGAAAGATCATCTTTTTAACACGTATCAGAGCCACACGTCATCTTTTTAACAGGCTTTTCATTTTTTTAACACGTCTTGACTTTAAATATTGCAAAAACAAACGAAATTGTTTAGAAAAATGAAGAAAATTGGGTTTTTAAACCCAATTGGAGTTATAATAAAATTTATCTTTATTGAAAATCGGACTTTTTAGTCCAATCGCATTTTTATGTATGAAAAAATAATGTAAAATTTTTTCCTGTTTTCGTGTTTATGAATTTCTGAGGAATAATGCGATGTTGTTTGAAAAAAAAACCCGATTGCATTTTTATGTGTGGAAAAAAATTGTAAAATTCGATCCTATTTTCGTAATTATGAAAAATGAGTTGTTTTGAAAAAAAATATTTAAAAAAAATGGTTTCCATTTTTATTGGCGAGGATGAGGGGATAACTTATGGCCTGTTTTTTAATCCCCGTTATCATTGATTTAACTACTAAATTTTATAAAATTTAATTCATCAGTTTTCATGTTTTGAGAATAAAAAAAAGAGGGTATCGAAATACTTAAAAAAGTCATCCGTCTTAAAACAATGTAAAAAAAAACAAAAAAAAATCCTAGTTTTTTTTATTGGTAAAAAGAAAGCGAATATTTCTCAAATAAAATAAGTTCCAGAATAATCAAAAGAGTTCTAAAAAAAATTTCAGTTTCACTTTTCATAATTTTCTCATTTTCTTTAACGGTTCATGGGACTTTTTTTTGTAGCCCACAAAGACGAAAACGACAACATTCGCTTCTGCAAATAAACTTTCTTTGAGCCACCAGCCATGCAGCAAAAAAATAATAATGAAAAATTGGAAAATTTCTGAGCCAAGTCACTTAAGACTTTTTTTTTAAAAGAAACGTGCGGAAGAATTTTTCATATAAGTATGTGGAAAAAAAGATGGTATTCTTCTCAATGTCGTTTCAGATGTTGTTTTTCATTCCAGGACAAAAAAAAATGAAAAATTCAACCCTTTTTCTTTTTAAAATTCTCTTCTATACTCGTAGCTACCTATTCCGGTGATTTTCTACTATCTCTAAATTTTTTTTTTTAATTTTTTTTCTTGAATTTTCACTTATTCACGAGAAAATTAATTCGATTGTTTTGTATCGCCATACGAGAGGAAGAAAAACTCGACCGATCGCGATGAGTTATCTTAACCAACTGAAACATCCATCGTGAACGAAATGAAAATGAAAATTCAGGAAAATTGTATGGCTCTAATCAACTACCAACCGCCCAAATGATTTTCATATTCACGATTATATTTTTCACAGTGTAGACGCACCTTTCTTAAGACTGAATGGGGATGAAAACTTTCACCGAGTTACCAACGGAAATGCACGAATGCGAGGAAAATTCCTTAGATTTGATACCCTCGGGGTATGCGAGAATTTTTCCCCTTAATTTTCACACAGGGTGACTGTGAATTTTCCAAAATAACTACCATCGCGTGGAATGCGCATGCGATTTGGTTTTGTTGTTGTTTTCGCTTTCCATGAATGAATTTCGAACAAGTCGGGCACGAGGACAGTAGGCGAACTTTATTATTCCCATTTTTCCTTTTGTCCATTTCTCCTGTCTTTTCTCTTTAATATGAAAACACATAAATGTAGCTGCAAGATATGCTGAATTTTTCATCATTCGAAATCGAAATAAAGGCGCACATTTGCAACTATATCAACGTAAATAAAGGCGTCGGCCGACACCGGTTCAAAATGAAAATCTTCGTGCATTTTCCTAAATTTTTCCCCAAGAGGGTTTTTTTTCTTTGAAACGCGCGGTTCATGTTAAAGGCTGGCAGCAGTGGAAATGTGTTGAAGGGTGTCTGTAGTCGACTTCCTTGATATCAAACATTAAGGAAATTCCTTTCAGTCTTATTTATTGCTAGACGTTGTCTTGATGTTTTTCTAGTTCAGGTTCAATTTTACTACTTCTCAGCTGAAGGTCAAGGCCGCAGTTCTTTCGTTAATCAAAAAATTGCAGCTCGTGCCATGAAAGTCTCTAAATTTAAAAAAAAAACAATGAGAAGAAATCACTTTTGGTGAAAAAAAACCCCTATAAGCGATTTGAATTTTTATGAAACAGATTTATGCACGAAAATTCATTATGAGATAACCACAGATAGAAATACTCATGAAAATGGTATAATGTGAAAATTGAGTGGATAAACGTGTGGTATATTGGACGCCTGAAGAAAAATCTTAGTTAAAAATCAGAATAAAAAAACATAAAACATATTGTAGATACATAGCTTTTCTCGAAACCTAAGGTTTATTGGTCAGGAATTTTGAATAATATTTGCTTCTGTCGCAACCAATTTTTAAAAGCTTTTATTTAGCTTGCCTTCGTATCTGTCTGTTTGTCCGGGTAAAATCTTGCAATCTAATTTCCACTCATCCGATTGACTTGAAAGAACCATGCAGGATTCGACAATTTTTATGCCCCCGGGCTAACTTTTGAACCAGTTGGGGTTTCACTTTCGTTGTACTTGCATTGGAATAGTATATTACCCAACAAGGGGCGAAAGTCAACGATTTCACGAGTGTGAAGTTATCTGCACGAGCGAAGCAAGGGAAGATATCACACGAGTGAAATCGGTGACTCCGCTCCGAGTTGCGTATACAATTTTTCATAACAAATTCATTGAAAATGTGACTTGAGATGCCATTAAGACGCGATTTTCGTATTGGAGAGTAACGCAAAAGGGGGTTTGGGTGGCGAAGCAGAAATAAATTTTTAAAAGAAACAAAACAACTATATTCTATAAATTCGTTTTATTACTAAGAAATGTTGGTCAAAAAATATTTTAATTTTTAAATTTATCTCCTCTGAAATAAAAAATCAACATAACAAAAAATGGAAATCGGCAATGCTCAACTAAACCACACTTCGCTCGTGCAGCTAACTTCACACTCGTTCAGTTTTATTCACAAATTTTCGGTTAGAAGCATATACGGCTGTACTGCTTACTCTAGTGTTTTCTGCCTATGAAGTTTGTCTTCTGTGGTATTCTGTGGTACGAGACACACGTCGCAAAAGGTAATTTGCTCTAGTTTCATGGACATAAGCTCTTTTTTGGCAGGGAACTGCTGGGGGATAGTCAGCTGCCATCTTAGACGCAATGGAAAAATCACGTCGAAAACTGCATGGAAAAATCATTGCGTCTACGATGGCAGCTGACCATCCCCCTGCAGTTCCCCGCCAAAAAAGGGCTTATGTCAATGAAACTAGAGCAAATTACCTTTCCAATGCAGGTACAGGGTGGGCCAGAATAGACGCAGGGGTTTGAAGTCTTTATAACTTTTTTTTTATTTTTATTTTTTTAATTTTGTTTCAGCATTTTGTTAAGAAGACTTGGGCAATTTAAAATGGACCTGTACACAATAGAACAACGAACCGGTGGGCGGTGGGCTCAATGGCTCTTTTACGGGACATGTTTGGCGGACGCATTATTTCGAAAAGAAGCGATTTCAATTGGCCTCCGCGTTCACCTGATCTAACGACTCTAGATTGTTTCCTTTGGGGATATTTGAAAGAAAAGGTGTACGTCAACAAGCCAACAACCATCAGCCAATTGAAAACCAACATTCGCAGTGAAATCGAGGCCATAACACGAAAGGTTATGGAAAATGTCTTGGACAGAGCACGGATTTGCGAAGCAGAAAATGGCCACCACTTGCGGGATATAATTTTCCATGTTTAGACCAAAAATATTCCCCATCAATCAACTACATGTATTTGAAAAAAAAATTATAGGTTTCGCTAAAATAAAAAATTTATAAAGAATTCAAACCCCCGCGTCTATTCTGTCCCACCCTGTACAACGAATGTGAAACCCAAAAGTTAGTCAAGGGTATTTTCGTGCATCGTTCGTTTGCACACATACGTCCGAGGACAGTACAATATTTTTATTACTTGATCCTTGTTAGGATAACGGAAGGTCCTGTAAAGGTGCCGGGCTGCATGAGAGTAAATGCCGGCGAGAAGCTCTCAATAGCAGCTACTCGCAAATGGGCACGTCTCTGAGAGTCGCTCGCAGAAACTCGCAAAACCTCCCCAGCTAGTTTCTGCGAGCTATCCATAGTGATTCTACTCTCTAGTGGACACGCCTCCACTGAACTCTCGCATAGTAACTCGCCAGATACGACCGGCGTTTGAATTTTGCGAGTCGCTCTGGAGAACTCGCCAAATCAAGATGTCAAAAAAATCAAGATATTGGTCAAGATATTGAAAAATTGCGGAAATTTACTCTCAAATGGACAACCTCCTGCGAGTAACTCTCGAGAGTTTTTGAGAGTTACTCGCGTATTTACTCTCATGTGGACTGGCTAATGTGATTATCTTTTTTCTTAAATTTTCCGAAAAAAAATCTCATCGCTGAATCAAATTCTAGCATTAAGAAGTCTGTGTGTATAACGGAGGGTCCTGTTCTGGTAACGTGATAATCAAATTTTCCGGGAGAAAAATCAGATTTGGGGTTTTTGGAGTTGCTGAATCCAATTCTGACATTAGTAAGTAGGTAAGGACCACGAAAGGTCCTGTAAGGATAACGTGATTATCCTTTTCCTCAAATTTTTCCCCAAAAAATCTACTTTTTTCAAATTTTCCGAAAACTTAAATTTTGCTAAAAAAAAATATATTGTTTTAAAAAAATTATAAATGAAATATGAACCAAAATTTAAAATCAATACTCATAGCCGTATCGTCGTTGAAAATAAAAAAAAAACTGTAAGGATTTGAAGCGGAAAAATATAAGAAAAATCAGATATGAATTCTACAACTTTTTTTTTACTTTTTCCAATATTTTCTTCCGATTAAATTTTATTTCTGCCTTAAAGCAAATCACACTTGTTTATTATTTCAATCACGAACAAGCCGATCAATTATATCGAAATTGAGAAAAATAATAATGACACGATAAAACCCTCAAATTATTCGTAATCACCAACAAAAATGTATCCCTTAGACTCGATTGTAATTTTCGGACTTGACACGAGTCTAAATTGGACAGGTGTGAAAGACATATCATCTCATCAGTATACAAAAAAATGCCAACCTCAATCGTCGCACAATAAACCCGCACAAAATTAATTGTCTGACATTGTAACTTTTTTTTTACTGTCTTCGACATAATTTACATTTTGTATGCTTCTGATGAAAATGCAAAAAAAATCTATCTATATTTTGCTGTGGTGCCACAATAGTTAGAATATCTAAAAATACGAACCAACAGATTTTTTTGAACGTTATTATAACTTGGATGGCATTAATTTCACGCCTAAAAGATACAGCGATAAAATTTGGCACAAAACCAACCACACTTGACACCAATCACCGGCACATGAAGATATTCCACCTCAGGGCAAGCATAGTCCTTTCATACATAGAAGAGTTCTCAGCACTTTTCCTATTTTCATCGTCTAGTGAAATTTAGTACAGAATTTTCATTTTCCATGAAAATTCCAATTTAATAATATATCAAAACGTAAGTTATTAAATTTTGTATTTCACATTTTTTTTATGGAAATTCTTAAAAAAAAAATTATAGAAAATTCTTTAAACTTCAATAATATTTGTCGAAAATATTGGGTTTTAGAAAACGGTTTCATATAAAAATAAAAATAGAATGAATTTTAGTTTTAGAGTTCAAATATTCTGTTCGAAATACAGAAAGGCTGGGTTTTTTTAACTACTTTTAAGAAAAAAAAACTCTGTGTTTTACAAAAAACTTCAATATTTCGACATTAAATTCTCTAATACGAATTTTGTAGACAAAAAATTTAAAAAAAAAATATGCTCACGTTATCCTCACAGGATCTTAACGAATTTTCTCGAAGATGGGACACAGATTAAGAACTAAACAGAATTCGAGCGGCGATGGCGGGTGTCTGCGTCAATTTTTTCTAAACCTATGGAGCGCAATTGAAGCTGACAGATTGATGACTGCAAAGGCGCAGCGCGTCTGTAAATTATAAAACCCATAATCTACACAGCACATCTACACATAATCTGCATAGAATTAGTAACAAAACCCACCACGAGCGGCACTACTATCTGCCTATGCTCACATTCGACAGAAAATGACAACCGCTGTTGACGCTTCCCAGTGTGATAACTCGGCGGCAATAGTTGGCGGCAATAGTCGACGGCAACATGACGCCTGTCATTGCCGCGCGCCGTGATCCAATTATGTTTAGCTTTTTAACGTTTATGGTTCAACGTCAGTGAAGGCGGGAAGCGCCAGCGGCGGGCGGCATTTTTTTTGCACTAACGTAGCGCAACGAGAGCTGCTACAATACAGCGGCACTTTTTCCGTCGCCGCCGAGTTTGAAACAAAGTCAAACTTGCCGCCGCCGCCCAAAATGTTTTATGAAAACCCCCACATTCGGCGCCACATTCTATGACGATTTTTTTTGTTTTGAATATTTGCTCATATTTTTAGAATCTACATATTGCGTATGGAGTCGCCGCCACCCCGGCAGTCTGGAGGTTAAGGGGTAATGTCTACCAGCAAGATTTGAACAAAGCGTAATTTTTACCGATTTTTCAAATTTTAAAAAAGTTTAAAAAAAAAGACAAAAATCAATTACGAGCAAAATGGCGTCCGTTTTAAAGTAATATATCATTTTTTTGATGAAAATGAACCTATTTTTTGACTGTAAAAAATACGAATTTAAAAAAAGCGTCCATACCGGACAAGATAAACTTTCAAAGTAATCGGTTGCAAGAAAAATCGGTTGACTGGTTATAAAGTAATTGCTGTCACCGATTTTAGAAACGTTGTTTCAAGAAAATTACAGTTAAAGTATCAAGTTACGTCGTAAATGCTCCTAATCCGACTCCACACATGACTCTAAAGTCGCATGACTATAGCAATTTCCTGATCGGATGAACTTAATATTTGGAGAAATAAAGGGTCTTTCAATAAGGACATAACAATTTTGTATTTTAATAAAAACGCACCCTAAAACTTTTTTTATGATCTGGCAATGCTAAAACGTCAGTCAAGGTTCACATTTATATCATGGTGAAGTTCACGAACGAGCAATGCCACACAGCTGGTCAAACAATTGATCTATTGAAGGTGAAGTTCGGAAATCGTGTAATCTCGAGAAATGGTCCGGTCGAATGGCCACCTCGCTCATGCGATTTAACGCCGTTGGATTTCTTCTTATGGGGTTATAACGGCTTAAGTTGGTTTATGCCAACAAGCCAACAACGTTAGAGGAGCTCAGGAACAATATCGAACGCGAAATTGCCAACGTTCCGATATGTGTGGAAAATTGGCTCCAAAGAATCAATCAGTGCAAATGTGCTCGCGGTGGCCATATGAACGACATCGAATTTCATACTTAAATGTAACATGTTTACTACACCTGGAATAAATTTCAACCCGATATCTCAATTATTCTGTGTTTTATTTAAATACAAAATTGTTATGTCCTTATTGAAAGACTCGATAAAAGTCGAAATGTTTTGCATTAGAACATGCATAAAAAATTGACTTTTTCCAAAATTCGCAGGTCAGCTTAACCCTTTAAGCTTATCCTTTAAGCGTTTAAGCGTTTCTAACCCTTTAACCCTTTAAGCGTTTCTAGCTTATCCAGAGTAACGGTGCCAAGCTATACCCAAATTTAAATTTTAGATTCAATATTTTTGACAATTTTTAGTTGCAACTAAAATCCCGGCATGTAATCGGAGGAAAAGTACATTATAAAATAATACTCCATTAAAAGTTTCCATAAATTTATCGCTATTAGATTTTCTTGTTCGCTTTCTAGTTATGTTTTTATTTGTTCATCTCTGTTCGGTCGGTAAGCTATGTAAGCATTCGAGGGAGAAAGAAAACTCCGCTCGAAGATTTATGTGATGTTAACCCGTCAAATGACGGTGGCATAAAGTTTGAAGCAGCTAATTTTGTTAATGGGAGCGTCTTTATTGTGAAATGGCAGCGTCAGAATTTCGTTCCTGTGTCGTAATTGCGGCGTAGCAAGCCACTAAAAAGTGTTCCCAACTATGGGTGTCGTTGCACATCCCATTCGCACAACGACGATGTGCCCGCGACAAAAATCGCCGCGATTTGCATGGTGACGAAATATGTGAATAAAGACGAACAGCTGCTTAAAATGCTATTTGGGTAAGCCATATGCAAAAAGGCCATAATTGCGTTATTGTACTTTTAAATGTGGAACAAAGTTTTAGTCATAAATCAATTATGGTCTTATTTCACATTTAAAAGTGGAATAACGCCATTATTGCCTTATTGCATATGGCCTTATAACTTGGCACCAGGTTTCACAGTAGTAGTCAATCCTATTTAAAAATATCGAGCACCCAAATACCCTAAAAAACTTTTTACTACAAAAAGGGATGCCAACGATACCTCGATGTTTGCAAAACATCGAGGTATCGTTGAAAAATATCGAGTTTTAACCTCGATGTTGAACAGACCGATATATCGAGGTATCGATGTTGTTATCCACGATGTTAGAACATTACTCTTCATAAAATTAGTAGAGAAACTAATTTTAGGACTGGAGGGACTAGTTTTTAGATAGATTTAATATAGCCACTCTACTTAAAGATTTGTTTAAATTTCCTTTGGTATCAATTTTCGGTTTCATCTTTCTACAAAATTTCGCAAAAAATACCAGAGCTAGCCATGAAATTTTACGGAGAAGTTTGGTCCTGATGTGGAAATCCGTTAACCGGAAGTAACCAAAACGGCGGCTTTTTAAAATCTATGCGGTTTTTTGGGGTTTATTCCGAAACTAACCATTTTCCAGTAGTCTTATGTATTACAAAACTTGGAGACAATAAAATTTGCAACATTTATGTGTTTTACTAGAACTCTGTATCTCAAACCGTTATTAAGATATGCTGGTATTTCAAAAAATTAGTTTTTTGCGAATATCTCGAAAACTAACGGATTTTTGGTGGTTCAACGTATAAGAAGAATTAAAACCGTGTTAATTCTACCTGGGTGCACTCCACCCACAGTAGAGCATTCGCCAGGTGGCTAAATTATTTATTAAATTTAACTTTTTCAAAGCATCGGAAAACATCGAGGTATCGATGTTTTCAGAACGATGTTTTTTGACATCAATGTCGCCTTAAAAAACATCGATTTTCAATATGTCGAGGTTTTATAAACGATGTTGCATCCCTCACTACAAATTGTTTACTTTGTGTGAAATATTGATGAGGAAACTTAATGGAGCTCGTGTGGTTTAGGGATATATTTTAATAATGATACGAATATCATCTTCCCTTCAATAGATTTTAATCCTGGACTTTTAGTTTTCAAGAAGTTGAAAATGACGCTTTTATCCCTAACACTGCTTACCCTACCCTACTGCGAAAGATCAACAAAAAACTTTAAATCTTTGCTGCTCAAAAACTTATATAAGCCGGATCCTGGATAAGCAAGTAACCTATTTAAGGGTTAAGGCGGAGATGACACTTTTAGGCCTGACACTACTTAACCCACTCTACCTTACCGAAAACATTCTACAAAAAAACTTTAAATCTTTGGAATCAATTTACGGCAATAAATTTAAAACAAAAATTTTTTGCAGTAAATATTTGCATACGTCCAACATTTTCATAAATAAAAGACTTTATTAATGAAACAAAAGAACGCAAAAGAAGGTAATGATCAACATACGCATTTGTAAATTCTGCCTTATTAGAATTCACAAACCCGATAAGTAACCTTGATGTACTTAATTTTAAAAAGACTTTATGATCAAAAAAAAATGAAAAGTTTTCTTTAAGTATCACAACCATATCTGAAAACATGAGCCTGATATTTTATGGGGCAATTTATTATTTCAACCCTCTCTTATATGATTTTCTCACCCCTATAAATTGCTCACACCATAATAAATAATTGATGAAAATCGTGTGTTTATAGATATTTAAAATTCAGTAAATGTGTGTGTATTTTAAAAACAACTGATCCCCTTGTAATTTTTTATTTTGGTGAAAGGAAGATGAAGTTATTAAAATGAAACCCCGACTGCACATGAAGGTTAATAAATCTCCCGCAGGGTATTCGCGTTCCAAAAACCCTTATTTCAAATCAACGCTTTTCCCTGTTTCCCACCCCTCACTGCCATTCATCTAAAAAATACTTTTATCCAAAAAAAAAGCCATCACCATCGTAAAATAATAATCTTACAGGAGAAATTTTAAGAAAATCGCTACATTTTATTTTAAGTCGAGAACAATTTGATGAGGCTGTCATACTCGGGTTTTACAGAAACGGGAATGTATCGAAAATATAAGGAATAGGATGGGAGGTATATCATAACATATATTTTCCTAAGTATTTTGGTTAATGAAAACATTAATACTTTTTCATTAACCAAAATACTTAAGAAAATTTATGTTGTGATATCCAACTTCTTTGCTGTACCTGTGGCTTAGTGGAATACCTCCCATTCTATTCCTTTCATTTTCCAGTACTTAAAAATTGAAATTCCACACTTCTTTGAGTACTTAAAAAATTAAAATTCCACACTCTTTATTTATGCTTATTACTTTATGATTGTGCTTTGCATATTGTTGAAGGTTAGTAATTTTGATTTTGAATATTTTAATTACATTAAAATTCGGCCCTACCCAGAAAATTAATTACACCACATTTATCCATCTGATTATTAGCCCATTTTAAAAATATCAGTTGTTGTCAACACATTTAAAATCTCTGGATAATAAAGGGTGATCCAATTGGTGATACTTTTTCCAATAGGGTTGTTTTGATAGTTCTTATGTGTCAACTGGCTTGTTTATATGACGTTTGTGTTCAGTATTCAGTATTCAGTGCCATTTAATCATGAATAGACTTAACGTGTGAACAACGTTTACTAATTGTATTTCCAAAATCAGTGCTCAGTTAGGAATTGTTATAGAGCTCTTCGCCCACATTTTGGTCGTCATAATCATCCCACTGAACGCACTATTCGTGAAACCATCACCAAATTTCGAACTAATTTTACACTATTAGACACTCATCCATCAACCAGAGTGGGTACAGCTTGTAGTAATGAGAATATTACTGCAGTAGCATCATCGGATCGTATTTCTTTAAAAATGCGGAAGGAGTGCGTGTTACTGCCAATGGAGCTCGCAACAGAGCAATGATCAATAAATTTTTGTTGCCAAAAATTCAAGATATTGGTGTAGCTGACTTGTGGTTTCAACAGGATGGCGCTACATGTCATACAGCAAACGATACAATCGCTTTATTGAGGGAAACGTTCGACGAAAACATCATCTCAAGAAATGGTCCTGTTAGAGCGGTTTGCATCAACGAAACTTAACAACTTATGTCGAACTTAAATTTGTTAAGTGCCAGAATTTCTATGGTTTAAGAAGGCTAAGCATAACTTAAATAGTTATGACTTGTATCAGCAAACGGGCCTTAATTGGCCACTGGGATCTTGTGATCTGACACCATTGGATTACTTTCTGTGGAAATATGTGAAATCTCTTGTTTACGTCGATAAACCCGGAACGATTATAGCTTTGAAAGCAAACATAACTCGTGCTATTCGCGGAATACCGACCGATATGCTTGAAAGAGTGGTCGAAAATTCGACACACAGAATGGACCATTTAAGACAGGCTTGTCCAACCTGCGGCCCACGGGCCGCATGCGGCCCAAGACATGTTTGCATGAGGCCCAACAAAAATTGATATATTTACAAACTTTATGAATTAATGAAGTTTAAATTACTTAAAATTGTTAACTAAGTCTGTATATATTCTACGTTTTTGACTAATCAGCTATTTTTAGGGTTAGTATATTTTATTTGTGGCCCAATACAACTCGTCTTCTCCCAATGTGGCCCACGAAAACGGAAAGGTTGGACACCCCTGATTTAAGAGTTAGCCGGGGGCAACATTTGAAGGAAATTATTTTTTAACATTAAATGGGATGAACCAAACTAACAACTTAAATAAAGATTTTCCTCAATATATTAATTATTACGTGTTTTATTTAAAAAAAAAAAACAGGAAGCTCAAAAAAAACAGGATTGAATTACCCTTTATGTAAAAAATTTAAAAAAAAAGCTTTTTTTAAGAAAACAATTACCAAAAAGGAAAAAATGTTTTTTTGGCCCTGTGTATCACAAATAAAAGCGAGATAAATATTTATTTTATTTTATTTTGTATGCCTTGTATCGCTTTAATTTCTGATACACAGTACTAGAAAATTATTTTTTCCTTTTTAGAGCATTTTTTTTTTAATTAAAAGCTTTTTTAAATTTTTTTTTATTTTATTTTATTCTTTTTAGTCATTTTGTGTTGGATTAGTATGGCTTAAAATCCAAAATGGCGTCTTTCTTTCGCCACACCTGTTTATATTTTTTAGTCTTCAAATCCGTACCTTTGAGATATCTTTACGAACTTTTCGACCACAGAATCGGTTTCAGCGACCCCAAAAACTTTAGATGAGATTTTTTGCGGAAAATTTGAGGAAAAGTATAAACACGTCATATTTACAGGACCTTTCCTTATCCTTACAAGGACGAAATTGTCATCGGAGTTACGTATGCGTGCAAAATTTCAAGTCAATCGGATGAGTGGAAGTGGATCGAAATTGGATTGTAAGATTTGACCCTGACAGACAGACAACAGTTTGTTTGAATATTTCTGAAGTGAGATTCAAGAAAATCGTAAAGGCATCTGTATGTGCCAAGAAGAATAGTTGCTCCAGTTTTGGATACGGATTGATGCCCACAGAGGATAGACGCCCCATTTGGTCTTAATTTTTAAATGGATGGAAGTAACATTGAAATTGGAAAAAAGAATCAATTTTACGCTAAAATATAACATTTTACTAACCACCATTCGCGCTTTGGGCAGAAAATATCGAAAAAGGTATTGTGAAGGAAGTAAAGTCTAAAACAATGGCGTCTAGAGGTATTTCAAGTATTCAGTCGTCTGTCTTCCACATCTATCATTTTATTGTGCTGTGTTAATTCTAATATACTTGAATTATCTCCAGGGATTTATTTTTTCAATAAATAGTGGTTATTTTTATTCGTTCTGCCCAATTCGGACCAAAATTCGATCTTTTTTATTTTCCTCCTGTTTTTTTTCTTCACGCTCCAGGATATTGTAATTTGACAGAGATATAGCTGAATGATGAACCTTTCCAATAGATTTAAAATCATATGTGAGTTTTTAGAAACGTGAATTTCATAACGTATTTCAAAAACTGCGGCGTCTATTCGTACCTTAGCCTGAATAAAATGTGAAAAAAGGATAAAGAAAAAGTATTATCAACTTTTTCAAGTTCTTGAACATTTTTAAGTTGAAATACTTTAAGCAGTTCATTCCATACCCCTTATCGAATCCAGAACGATCCATAATCGAGATATTTGTCAGAAAAATCTCTCTCAATATTGATGTCACTTTACTTGTACCTCGCCAACAAGAACAGAAATAACAACTCTAGCAAACATATAACGAGAACAATATTTCCATCAGATTAAGCAGTTAGGCAACGGGCGATATACGATGTGAATCGTGAATCCAAGGATGTGCAGGACTCCTGACGCCAGAAGTGTCATAAAATGAAAACACTTTAAGTTACTACCGCCCTCAATGATGCACTTTTGCTGGTTAGTAGATATCATATTTCATCCACATATTTTCTCGCGATGGATGTTTTTACTCCGGCCTGTGTGTGTGTGTGTGTGTGTGTGTGTGTGTACTCTGATAAACGTCCTGAATTTTCAACAAGGATTAGAGAACAGCATCGGTGAAAATCCAGTGTCCAGTGGGAGAAACAGTGAAATGTGCTTTAAATGGGACCGATGCACACAATCGATCGACGTAAATATTTTTGGCAAACATTGAACTCGTAATTGGCGGTTGATTGATTTCATTCTGGTTGTGATTAAATGCTTCTGCACGATGTCTGCAAGAGTTAATTAATTCGACTTTGACAACAATAGACATCGTCATTTGGTTAAGCGAAATTGTATTACTATGATTATGCAAATTTCATTTTGACCCAGCAGGCAATTTCGATAAATAATTTATTATAGCATGATTTTAACTAAATTGGTTGCATGGATAGTTACTTAAGCCCAAATCAGTCTAACAATAGCGATTAGGATTACGATTACGATTACGATTACGCTTACGATTACGATTACGATTACGATTACGATTACGATTACGATTACGATTACGATTACGATTACGATTACGATTACGATTACGATTACGATTACGATTACGATTACGATTACGATTACGATTACGATTACGATTACGATTACGATTACGATTACGATTACGATTACGATTACGATTACGATTACGATTACGATTACGATTACGATTACGATTACGATTACGATTACGATTACGATTACGATTACGATTACGATTACGATTACGATTACGATTACGATTACGATTACGATTACGATTACGATTACGATTACGATTACGATTACGATTACGATTACGATTACGATTACGATTACGATTACGATTACGATTACGATTACGATTACGATTACGATTACGATTACGATTGCGATTGCGATTGCGATTACGATTGCGATTACGATTGCAATTACGATTATGATTGCGATTGCGATTACCAGATCATTAAAATGTTCAAAAGTCGATTTTTTTAAGAACAATAAAAATTCTTTTAAATACAAAAAATCTTAAACATTTTTGAATTGGAAAATAATAAACAAAAAAATTCTTGAAGAAAAGAAAATATTTCCAGAAGAATCGAATAAAAATCCCTTTGAATAACTAGTTTATCTAGGAATTTGTAACACATTTCCATCCTCGAAGCAAATATCTTACTATGACATGATTAATTGGGATATTGAGACACAAGAAACTTATGACCCAAAAATTATCATATTTTTTAAATAAATTACCATCCTTAGGTATCCAATAGGTTTCAGTAGATTAAAAGGGATCCAGGATCGATTGATGGGTCGTGCAAGACCAGGTCGTATAATTTAAAGTGTGAACCTGTATAGTGTTTTTGGTAATATTTTACACACTTCTTAAAATTTTTTCAACATAAAAAGTCTATTTCATGAGTTTTCTGTAAATCCCGAAGGACTCTTTCATTTAACTCGTGTATCTACGAATAAAACTACTGTATCCTTAAGCTACACAGTTAAAAATGATGCCTCTATTCCAACATTCAAAGTTGGAACTTTTCACAACATTTTTTTATACCCACACTCAGAAAAATGTTCAGGTCAACTTTTTGTCAGGTTAACTCTGACCTTACAGAGGTTTCTGTAAGCCAGCTAGCGGTCAGAGTTAACCTATCTAAGGTCAACTCGTGCAGCTCCCATTGCCCTACTTCACCTGCTGGTGGCTTAATTTCAGAATTTCTCCGACCACAGGTCAACTCAGTTTTACTTGCCCACATGCAGGCGAACGCGCGCCTGCCCGAGGCCAATTACGCCGTATGTAGGTCGTCGAGTTAGCCTCCATTTTTCTGAGTGCATATGGTGAAACCAAAGAGTATATTAAATTTGCCTTACCGTTTGTAACGCCAAAATTTCGTCATCACACACAAAAATGAATTACACCAGTGTGTTTAGAATGATAAAAAAAATTGAATTTCGCATGTCCGTCCGCATGTCCGTCTGTACATTTTTCCGTCTGTCTGTCCGTCTGTCTGTCCGTCTGTCTGTCCGTCTGTCTGTCCGTCTGTCTGTCCGTCTGTCTGTCCGTCTGTCTGTCCGTCTGTCTGTGGCGCGGATTGCAGGCGCACGGATTGA
This sequence comes from Chrysopilus asiliformis, assembly GCA_964034945.1. NCBI lineage: Eukaryota > Metazoa > Arthropoda > Insecta > Diptera > Rhagionidae > Chrysopilus > Chrysopilus asiliformis. The sequence goes on along the minus strand of OZ035963.1, from coordinate 48,753,872 downwards.
GCTAGAGACTTGAAATCTTACGCAGATTCGTTTTTCGTAAAATGCAAGGCTAAGTTCGGCGGGGCGGGGGGGGGGGGGGGGCAACACGTTTTTTGTGAATATCCCAAAAACGGTGCATCTTATCCAGAAAGTGCAACAACAAAAGTTATTTTGGATATGATTCTACATAAAACTCCCATACATCAAAATCCGATTGGAATAAATTTTAAAAAATCTTATTGAAAAGTTTGAATTCAAAGTGGAATTTTGATACAACTGTTCGCCGGGTTTTCAATAATTTTCAGCAATTATAGCTTTTGTTATGTTTAGTAATTTATCTTTAAAGTTTTCAAGGATAAAAAATTCACAGAAATTTCTATTATCATCGTAGAAGGATGGTTTTTATTATTTAAAAAATTAAAAATTCTACTTTTAGACTTAATTTCCTTATAACTTCTAAATCTCTCGACGTACGCAAAAATATTCTAAGAAGAAATTGTAACAAATTTAATTTACAATAAATTATGTCGTCACATATTTTCTCGTAACATTTACTAGAAAGGAGATATTTGAGAAAGTTAATTTGTATATGGTATAAAATGTGAATCCACGTCAGGACAACAAGTACCTAAGAAAAGTTTTTGATTTGGATAACTTGTTTATCATTTTCTTCAAATTTTCCAAAAAAAAATCTCATCTGGGTGTTTTTGGGGTCGCTGAATCCGGTTCTGACGCTAATAAGTCTGTAAAGATAACGGATGACGTGATTATCATTTTCTCAAATTTTCAAGAAAAAATCTCATCCGGGGATTTTTTGGGTCGTTGAATCCGATGCGATTCTGGAATCAAAACTCCGTTAAGGCCTGTGTCCCCATGGAAGTTTATTTGCAGAAGTCGCTTCTAGCAGAGACTTCTGGAAGTTTTTCCCGTGGAAACACTAACTGCAAGTAAACTTCCAGAAGTTGTGACACCAGAAATCTCTTTTAGAAGCGACTTCTGCAAATAAACTTCCATGTGGACACAGGCCTTAAGGATATATTCGAAGACTACAAGTTATACAAGAGTGACAAAAGACAGACGTCATTTTGGATTTTTAGTCATACTATGCAAATGCAAAATGCCAAAAAGGTATCAAGAAAAAAATTAAAAAAAAGCTCTTATTGAATAGAATATTTTTTTGGCGGTGTGTATCAGAAATTAAACCGAGATAAAAACATAAAAATAACATAAATGTCACTTTTATTCCTGATACACGACGCCGATAAATGATTTTTTCCTTTTTCTCACATTTTTTTAATAAAAGCTTTTTTAAAAAAAAATTGTTTTTTTATTTTTTTAACTGTGTAGTCTAGAAATTCACTCGATTTTATCCTGCAGGATTTTACAATTTTTGGTGTTATTTCTGGGCGAGCTGAATCCAGGGTGAATTTAAAAAGCCAAAAGGATCTCGTATATCTGCCCAGCCATGTTATTTGTGTAGATCGTTATTTAAACATGTTGTGGGATTTGATTTTAATAAGATAGCGTATTGCATTTTTCCTCTTGGGCAACGCATCGTATTTTTATTTAATTTTTGTTTATTCTGTATAAAACTGAAAAATATCCCTGCTCCTTAATGTGGTTTTTTTGCATTATACAATTTTTCACGTTTTCATTGACTCTGGATGAAATTCTTTTGAAACACGAGAAAAATTCTATTCTAAAAGAATGTGTGTCTGAATTTTTAATCATTCTCATGGAATACCATCAGATTAAAATGGGGGGAAAAAAAAACTTATTTAAACGAGTAAATTTAAAAGGAATTTTTTCCGTGTTTTCCATTGTCCTGATTTCTTACTGCGTAAATTTGACTTTCTTCTTTTAAGTACGTACCTCAATCATGATAAAATCAGGTTCATTCTTTTAAATATTTGATTGAAATAATATCCGCATGACTAGTACCTACTCACTTTTTTTTTGTGCCATGAATTCAACACAAAAATGAAAGAAATTCTGGAATGAAAATTAGATTTTTCACTTTTGTAAATACAAGAAGAAATAAAGGATTTATTGTTGAGATTTTTTACGCAATCTTAAATTCAAATTGTAAAAGTGAAAATTCAAGGAATCTCATTTTTATCTGATGTCTGAATATAATTTACGAATAATGCGATGCTTGGTCGTGGCAGAACAGAAGAAAAGGGAAGCAACATTTTTTTTTTCTTTTTCTTTTGACAATAGGAATCTTTTCTTTAAGGAAACTTGACTCTTTAACTCGAATTTACTGTTGATGAGTTAAGCGCCTCGATTAAGCTGATTTCACAAAAAACTGTGTTTTTTTTTGTAATTGGAAGAAAAAACACTGCATATAATATTGAAAAAAAAAATCTGGTGATTTTTTTAAATTAAAACTTCACGGGCTTTTTATTGCAAAACCTTGAAATAAGGGTGGGGGGAGGGGGTTGGTGATGGATGGCCGAAATAAAAAAAACTACTTGCACAAGCGAACGAAATGAAAAAGCTTTGTCGGAAAAGACTCAGAAATATTGACAATATTAAGATAGAATAAACAAGTAATCGCTGCGGTCGAATTATACGGTCAAAGGCGAAAAATAAGTAATTTTTAAGCTTTATTATATAATAACTACCTTGCATACCCGTCGTTGCCGGGTTAAGTTTTTTCAAGTTTTTTTTATGGTCTATGTTGGAACTAAACTTCAGGCCAATCGACTCAGTAGTGTCCCCGCGAAAGAGTAACATAGCGCGAAAACTAAGTTTCGAAATCACTTTACCCCCTCCCCTTACTCCCCCCACCCCTCGCGCTACTTTTCCGTATGCCTAAGTTGGAACCAGAACTACCACAGACACTCATGCCAAATTTCAAGTCAATCTGTTCAGCCGTTTTTGCGTGAAAGAGGAACAGACAGACAGACAGACAGACACAAACTCATTTTTATATATTACTATGATAAATACGTCGTAAGCGAAAATTTTTACGTGTAAAAGTCTATTATACCCTAAAATTTAAAGCTAAATTATTTTGTTTTTATTTTCGACGATCCAAAATAATACAAACGTCAACAAATATTTGTGTACGGCATCTCTTGGTGTACGGCATCTCTTGGTGTACGGCATCTCTTGGAAGTCATTTCAGGGACTGCCCTGACTCTGGCCCTGTTCAACTGCACTAAAGCATAATTGAGGCGTTAAAAGCTAGAGTGGACCAACCCACATGTTGAAATCGTGATTTTTTTTGTGTTTGAATCACTATTGCGAGTGAGTTTCTAGATAAAAATGTTTGGATGCACAAAAGAACATTTCAACATTGAGTAATAAAGTCCACATAAATTTTTTTTCCAAAAACTTACAGTAAATAATAGTACAAAAGTGAAAAAGCTTCAAAAACTCGATTATGTGGGTTGGTCCACTCTAGCTTTTAACACCTCAATTCAGACTAATGATTGCCATTACGATTACGATTACGATTACGATTACGATTACGATTACGATTAAGATTACGATTACGATTACAATTACGATTGAAGCATCTCGACCAATGAGTTCAAAGCTTTCAACGATAGAGTCATGAAAGCTTTGAACTCATTGGTCGAGGAAGCTCAATCGTTATCGCAATCGTTAGTCTAAATTGTGCTTCAAGCATATGCCTCATTACGGGCCTACGCCCAAGGTAAAAATTCGTTGATAAAATACACCGCAGGCAAGAAAAATATTATGCAGCAGCCCACGGGTGAATTGCAAATTTAGTATTTACAAAAGTCTCCATACATTTTCACTCCACCCTAATAGTCACCCCAAATATGAACCAAATGAATAAACTTAAGTAAATGTATTTAGTAGGTATAGGTTTTAGTACAAAATCTTTATGAAATTTCGAGCTAAAATTTGCGGCGACAAATCCAAAAGTCTTCGCCTGCTGAAAAATCCTGATGAAGAGTTTCCACAAAATCAAGCAATAGCTTTCTAAACTGGTATAGAAAACATAAATACTTGTCATATACTATAAGAAAATAGGTTTTCCCACTTGATAAAACAATTAAATTTTGCTTCAAAGCATCATTCTGCCAATGTCAGCCTATTTTTACTGCTTTTGGCGGTTCTCTATATACTGATTCCTGGGTCCTTTCAATTGTGTTATGAAGGATATTTCCATTGTTTGAGTATGACGATGAGACCATGGTTCTATTATATACGAGTATAAGAAGAATAAAATCCGTTCATAGTCAGTTGTTAGCAGTTTGGTAAGACCAGATGTTGTCCTTACAAGGAAACAGGACGAGGATATCAAAAAACCACAAACAATGAGCCACCGCAACAACATTGAACGGAAAGCTGCCTTTTTTAAGAAAGTTTGGAAATAATACTTGACACAGTTTTCATTCGGAAATTTTACCTTTTTTAATGGAATATAGAGTATTCGCCTACTAAACATAGGGTAACCATATGTCCCGGAATCACTGGAACAGTCCTGGATTTAGGCATTTAGTCTAGTCCCGGAGTAACAGAAACTAAACTATTGTTCCGGAATTATGCAATCTACGCCCGTTTGTGCGTACTATTCTTGACAAAATTAAGACGTGCTTAGTCCACTTAACTGTAAAAATTCTAGGACTTAAATAATGTAAGTTAAACATAAGTCGCTTACTTTCGTTAGTGCCAACGACTTTTAGGCCCATTTGCTGATAAAGCCATAACTATTTAAGTTATGCTTAGCCTTCTTAAACCATAGAAATTCTGGCACTTAACTAATTTAAGTTCGACATAAGTTGCTAAGTTTCGTTGGTGCAAACCGCTCTTAAGGTAGAAATACACGACGAGAGACTTTGGTCTCTGGGCTCCAGGGTACAAAAGGCAAAAATCTCCAAAGTGCATACACGTACACAGACATTTAAGTCTGGAGATCAAAAAATAGATCTCCGGAGACGTTTACTAAAAAGCAGGTATCTCGTCTCCAAGCATAACAACAATATCACTAATCTAACATATAAAATAAGTAAAAACACTTTTTTTTCTTTATAAAAACTGACCTTTAATCTCAAAACAACGAAACAAATTCTCGTTCCCACAAAACAATTTCCTGAAATGTTAAAAGTCGTCTCCGGAGACCAAAAGATAGATATCAAAACGTTTTGAAGACCGGAGATGCATTAAAGAGACTCTCTCATTAGTAGCTACACGGCAAGAAACTTAAGTCTCCCAGAGACCCTAGAGACTTGATACTTGGAGACAAATCTCCGGTCTCCGAAGTGTATACACAGGTCTCTTTGTATGCAGAGGCGAAATTTTTGGTCTAAGAGACCAAAGTCTCTCGTCGTGTATTTCTACCTTTAGTGTTATAGTTTATACATAACTAAAATTACCTGCGGCGCAGTTTCCTCAGAAATTAATGCATCTCGCGCATTTTCCTTAAAAAAATCACCAGCGGCGCATTTTATTAAATAATTTTTAATAGTGGGATGTTTATTTCGAAAAGTTTTGCCTGCGGCGCGATAAACCCTTTTCCCTCTTTCGGGCTTTCAAAATGTTTACATTTCAAAGCAATGAAAATTACCTCACGCTTCGTCCCCCTCCCTCACTCGCTCTCCATTTTACCAGCGCCGGATTCACACAAAAAAATATGGTTACCCTACCTACACAAAACTGCCGGATGGCATTTCTGAAGAAACATAAAACTTGAAAATATTATACAAAACACCCCATCCGCACTTCCTTGTTAGCAAGGTGAATTTTCTCTAAATTCCATCAAGAGTTCCGAAATTACTATTCAAAAATAAAGTAAAACGTGTCCTAACAAAAGCATAAAAGAGTTTTTCTTCTTCATTTTTATTAACAATGTTACAAAAATACATTTTTTTTTGAATACAAGGACATCCTATTAGGCAAATCAGAAAAATCTTTTTGTTATTTTTCACCAAACAAAGTTACCAAATTAACAAAAAAAACTGTAGGAAAATAATTTTTAGATGAGAAGTTTCCTATAAAATATGTCACACTTTAATGGTATTAGCGCGAAGGGGAGGCCGGGGAGAGGTATGCGTGAGTACTTATACTACAAAATTGTATACAAACATAAGAATAGCTACAATTACCAGGGACCAATCGTCAAATACGATATATGATGACAGACCAAATGTTTATTTTAAAAAATCCATTTTATAGAAAACGGGGAAAGGAGTAAAACACAAAAAGGGGAAAGAAAAACAGTTCGGCCGCTTTACACGATTTATTTAGAATTCAAGCACGCGTCTTGCCGGCTTACAAAAAATTGTAAAACTAATAATAATAATTCAGTCATGTCAGAAGACAATATTTTGTTCTAAATTTATTTCGGCCACCTCTAATTCGCCCGTTGACCGCATAGCGCTGCTGACAAGTGGTATGATTGGATTTTGATGTATGAAACGCTTATGTAAAATCATATTCTAGATACATTTCATCGTTATAAATTTTTCGATACGATGATCAGTTTTCGAGAAAACAGGAAAAAGTATTCCAATTGGATGGAAGAGAGGGGAAGTAGTGGTCCGATTGGATTTTTATGAATGCATAACGCCCCATTTTCGAGAAAATTGCAAAAAACTGTTTCATTTGTATAGTCGAGCCATTTACGAGGAGCCCAAATATACAAAATTTCAAGTCTCTAGCTCAATCCTTTCGAAAGTTATGGACAAATGGGCAGATAAACGGACGGAAAAGCGGAAATCAAAATATTTTGTCATCTCTAACACCCTGGTGTAGTTCATTTTTGAGTCCGATGATTGGTTCGATGCGTTACAAACGGTATACTAAATCTAATATACTCCTATATGATATATCGCACATGGTCCCGTAGACTGTAGTATCTCAAACAAATGTGTTTTTGAGTAATTATTCCATTATGTAAAGGAAAATTGACTGAATCAAATGAAAAACAAATTTAAATGTAAACGTAGTCCTAAAATTGATTTATTTTTGGTTTTTTAAATTCCCATTTTTTAAAATTTAAATTGATTTTGTGGAAAACAAACCTAACTCTATCTTTTATTGTTGCAAAAAAAAAAAAAAATTGAAGCAAATGATCTGTAAGTTATTATCAAAAGAGTAATAAATTGAAATATTACTGTACAGACAACAGAAAAAAACAATTATTTATAAACAATTATTTTGAAATGAAAACTTTGAATGCGTTTTTCTTAAAATTGCAGATTTTGAGATACTACAGTCTACGGGACCATGTGCGATATGAAAAAGCCTGACGTGGAGAGGGGGTAGTCCAACAAGCGATTTTTTTCGAAAATGTGGCTTATTCCAAGCAACCAATTGCGATTGAGGTTACAATGTAAACTTGGTTGTAATGTAGCGGTTTTAAATCAGTTTATCTGACGGCTGCCTTGTGACCGGTCACAATACAACCGATTGCAAATCGGTTTTATTTTGACCGGTCACATGAAAACCGTCACAAATTGGTTGGTTTGTGACCGATTAGGGTGACCAAATAGATACTTTAAATTTTGTAAACCGAACCTTTCCTTCCCTCCTCTCCTTCCCTCCTTTCCTTCCCTCCTTTCCTTCCCTCCCTTCCTTCCCTCCTTTCCTTCCCTCCTTTCCTTCCCTCCTTTCATCCCTCCTTTCCTTCCCTCCTTTCCTTCCCTCTTTTCCCATACAAACGAAACAGTTTTTTGCAATTTTCTCGAAAACGATGAATTATATTGAAACATGTAACAATGTAAAATGTGTTAAGAATAGGATTTTACATAACTCATCCATACATCAAAATCCAATCGGACCACTCCTTTTCTCCCTCTTCTATACAAAAATTAATTTTTCGTCTGTCATCATATAGAGTACTAGCGGACCCTACGTTGCCAGCTTAAAGTTTTTTGTATAAATTTTAGAATGCCAAAAAACCATAGATAACTTAAAAACTTTTGGGAAAAAACATTATCCTTACAGGACCTTCCCTTTCGAATTTTGAAATTTCAGCACCAGATTCGTGAGCAACCCTGAAAACCTCCCAAAGCCAGTTTTTGCGGAAAAAAAATGGAAAAAGGACATTTGCGTTATCCTTACAGGATCTCCCGTTTAGAATTTTAAAAATCTAACATAGCTAAAAACCTGCTTCTGGCAACGCAGATCATTTTGCTTAAAAATCGGTCCAGTAGTTTTTGAGTTTTGTAATCTCAAGCAGACAGACAGACAGATTAACAGACAAACATCCATTTTTATATATATAGATTTGACGATTGGCCCTGGCAATTATAGCTTTTCTTATGTTTTTATTGTATATTTTATCAAGATGGCTGCTGGTACAGAAATATGCAATTATTTTATTAAACAATTACTTTAATACATTTCAAAGAAAAAATAACTGAACAGCCCTCCAAGAAAAAATTTCATCAGTTTAATTATTTTCCCATTTAGATATAATTTTCATTAATGCGTAAGAAATTATCCAATCATTTTATTTTGGCAAATTAGAATTTGGATTTTTGGTTCGATTCCAATTAAGGGTTGATTTTCTGCTATCTAAATTGAACATTGCGAATGAAAGTAATGGAAATGTCTTCTTATAAAGATTCATAAAGCGATTATTTTGATTGATTGCAAAAAGCATATCCACCAAGATGTTTTCCTTATTAAGTGTTGTAATAAAAGGGTGGGATTTTTATTTATAACCCCCATCGACAGGTTTTTATCTCTTGTAATTTTCTTTGTATTTCGATTCGATCTCTACGTATTTTTCAAGTCAATTCTTTAGGGAACCACAAAATATAAAAGCGTGTATTTTCTTTTGGGGTGGTATTAACGATCGATGTTATTATTTGTGTATTTTTATTTTTCCCGATTTTTTTTTTCTGAAATAAATTCTGAAAAATAATTCTTACAAAAGCAAAAGGGCTTCTTTTTCACTTCGTGGTTGAAGTTAAAGGACTTCCCAGTAGATTTACTTTATAAAAATAACAAAAATAGATTTTTTATAAGAAATATGAAGAACTGCGAGCCGTCTGTTTGTTAAAGAGAAAGTTTTCAGCTTAATTTTTTTTGTCTGAATTTACAGGCATTTTTTGATGTTTTAAACTCTTGACTTTAATTCAGGTAGAAAGGAGTATGAGTTGTTGAAATTTTTAAGCAAATTTTCATGATAATTTTAGACCCTACGTTGCCAGCTTAAAGTTTTTTGTACAAATTTTAGAATGCCAAAAAACCATAAATACCTTAAAAACTTTTGGGAAAAATGTTATCTTAACAGGACCTTCCGTTTCGAATTTTGAAATTTCAACACGATAAGCAACCCCGAAAACCTCCCAAAGCCAGTTTTTGCGAGAAAAATTGGAAAACGGACATTTGTGCTATCCTTACAGGACCTTTGGTTTCAAATCTTGAAAATCCGGGGAAAAATTTGTCCGGGGAAAAATGGGAAAAAGGATATTTGTGTTATCCTTACAGGACCTTCAGTCACGAATTTTGAAAATCTAATATCGCTAAAAACCTGCTCCTGGCAACGCAGATCATTTTGCAAAAAATTCCGATAACAGAATTAGTAAAAAATGATTTTGTGAAAAGGCTTTAAATCAATAAAGAAAATACTGTTATGCTGCGTTTACACGAATGACAAATTTGTCATTTTGTTTGTCATTATCGTGTAAATAGTATCATTTATGTCATTATTTCTGTCAGAAAAATGACAATCTCTCATAAAAACTTGTCCATTCTTTTATGACAGATTGTCATTATCTGTCACTTGTGTAAACCCAGCATTAATCCACATTGGTTAGCCATGTGACATTTATTCAATATTTACACACTCAATCAGTAGCGCTAGCGAGTGCGCTATGGGGGTGGGCTTAAAGGACCAGCCCTTCTTTTCCACAGATTCTATGAATGTAAATCTTCCAAAGTTTCTCCATATTTGGAAAGGGTAGAAATCAGTGCAATTATATTATGATTTCACAATCCTAGATAATAAGTGTACAACTTCATGCAGTAAAAAGGATCTCCTCGCATAAGTGCACAATTTTTGCTCTTAAAGGAGTACCGGATAAGCGCGAACCCTCGAAATTGCACAAGCAATGCAGGATTTTTCCCATGTGCAGTTATCCGGGGAATACTGTGGTCAGTTTCCACAAAAGTTATACAAAAGTTATGCAAAAGTTATGCAAAAGTCTCAGTTGTTGAAAAACGCTTTAAAGTCTAAAGCACCGCAGGGGCAGGTGAATATCAAGTCTACGTTGTACCTCAAATTCATACAAATTCGTCAACTTTGAGGTCAAGGCGTCCACTTTTGTCCTCTTTCATTACTAGGGAATGCACGCATGCATGTATGAATAGGGCACAGATTCAAGGAGACAGTTTTCCTTGTGGAACGTGAATAGAGCAAACCTAAGATTTACTCTTCGTTGGGAACCATGTAGGCAGTGGCGTAGCCAGAAGGGGTCCAAAAAAAACAACTTACTCAAAAATATGTGACGAAAGACAAATCCCCTCCACAAACCCCTCTCCAACACCCCCTGGCTACGCTACTGGATTTTGGCTTTAATTTAAATGGATATTTGATTTTGACACGTAATTTTCGCATGCGGCGCATTTGTATTAAATTAAATCTCATTCTTTTCTTTTTAAAAAAATCGACTGCGGCGCATTTGTTTAAACAAAATAAATTTCGCATTACATTCTAAAGGGTCTTTCAACAAGGACATAACAATTTTGTATTTAAATAAAATCGCACCCTAAAACTTTTTTTATGATCTGGCGATGCTAAAACGTCAGTCAAGGTTTACATTTTTATCATGGTGACGTTCACGAACGAGCAACGTTTGGAAATTATTACCGAAATTCTGAGTCGGTGGTCGCAATCGTGTAATCTCGAGAAATGGTCCGGTCGAATGGCCACCTCGTTCATGCGATTTAACGCCGTTGGATTTCTTTTTATGGGGTTATAGTAAGTCGTTGGTTTATGCCAACAAGCCAACAACGTTAGAGGAGCCCAGGAATAATATCGAACGCGAAATTGCCAGCGTTCCGGCCGATATGTGTGGAAGAGTGGTGGAAAATTGGCTCCAAAGAATCAATCAGCAAACATGCTCGCGGTGGCCATATGAACGACATCGAATTTCATACTTAAATGTAACATGTCCACTACACCTGGAATAAATTTCAGCCCGATATCTCAATTATTCTGTGTTTTATTTAAATACAAAATTGTTATGTCCTTGTTGAAAGACCCGATATATTTACATTATTTACATTGTTTACCATAATTTTAGTGGTTGTAATTCTTTACACGTAAACAATTACATAAAATATGTTTTGATAACAATCTACACAACACTGGCGGCATACGTGTCGAAATTAAATCGTTTTTGTCTTTAATACGAAGTCTTGTCGATAAGCACAATTTTGGGAGGAAACACGTCGTATGAGGCGGGAGTATTCTCAATCCCAATATATTTTTCAGTTACCAAAGGTGCCACTGACATCACATATTTTACCGAAGGATGCCACATACCGTAAAATAAATCTGTGCACGAGACTTGGAAAAGATTTTGACGCGTGTAATCCGCTAACGATTAATCATACGGGCCAGGTAAGGTGAAGACCTAAAGACATCCCTATGTCCCACAATTCCCACATCTTAATCTTATTCTTGACAAAGCAAAAAAAAAACTTTACTAACTGTCTGGTGGCTATGCGACTTGAGGGTTATTCAACATGAGTATAACGTATAGTTTTACCGTTACTTTAGATATTCTCGTATTATGTATGTCGAGCTGAAACCTATCGAATGTCATTAACTATCGACTAGTTAAGAGGTAAAAGGCAGTTCAGTACGTTAAACGAGACGGGGATGACTTGTCAAAAGGACCAAAAAACTACAGCGTTGAGGTTAACCGATCCACCACCTTCTCAATTCCACTTTCATGACCTTTTTCTGCCATATTGGGTCCTATTCCGTTTGAAAAATTTTATCTTGATATGTTATTTTATGTTTTAAAGGAAACGATTTTTCTAATGTTTAAATAAACAAAAAAAATTTCATGTTATGTTCACATTGGTTGAAATAGTCTGCCTAACTAGGACAGAAATTGTCAACATTAAGGAAAGGTGAGGAAGTGGAACTGCTGATTGGAAAATCCTCTTCGATACTAAAATTTCCATTTTCAGAGTTCCGCTTGTCGTGCTCTGATTGGTTGGCTGCCACACTGAATGCAACATGAATTGGGAGCAAAATAATACTAGCGATTCTTTAAGCCGGCTATATGTACATTATGAGACTTGTTCTAAAACCATGTTGTACAACTTGTTATGGCGAAGTCAAAATCAATAGGGTTTTGATTTTTGTCGAATCTAAAATTTGGTACTACAACCGGCCTATACACGATCCAACATTGCTTACAACCGAACCAAGTTGTACAACAAGTCTCATAATGTATGGCCGGCTTTAGAAATGTTCCATTTTCCAAATCTCAGTCTGATTGTCTAATTGTTGATAAAGGAATTATTTGAAAAACAAAAATTTTGTGAATGTAACAATTTTTGTCATTTCGACAAATAAAGTAGGTATTATTAATTTCACAATTGTTTCATTGATCTAAGAAATCATTTGTAAGTTTATTTTTGTTAAAATAATATTTTTTTTTGAACAAAGATTTCCGTTCCAAAATATTTGTCCTAATTGACAATTTTTCTGTGATTTTAACCCTCTAGCCGGAATGCCCGCCTTAAGGCGGGCTTCAGGGAATTCGCTTGTTTATAACGGGTAACAATTTTTATCGCCGGAAATCGCCGGAACGCCTTACACTGACTTTTGTAAGTTATCGCTTTACATGCTGGAAAAAATTTAGCCCTGTACGTTGTCTTGGTTACGGTCTGTCGCAAGTTGAAAGTCATATTTTAGTGAATTTTTCTCGGAAATATTCCGGTTAGAGGGTTAATAAAAAATTTTGTTGATTTAACAATGATTTTATCCATATAACCAATTTTTTCTCTAAGTGTGTAGCAGCGTATAAAATTTATAAAAAAAATATGTCGAACACCCTGAGAATTATTAAATGGCCCAAAATTGTGGAAATAATAATTTGTAAAATAATGTTATTTTCATTTTATTTTTTCCTCATACAATAATATAAAATAGGGTCTACGTTGCCAGCTTAAAGTTTTTTGTATAAATTTTAGAATGCCAAAAAACCATAAATAACTTAAAAACTTTTGGGAAAAAACGTTATCCTTACAGGAGTTTCCATTTCGAATTTTGAAATTCCAACACCGGATTCGTGATAAGCACTTCTGAAAACCTCCCAAAGCCAGTTTTTGCGAGAAAAATTGGAAAAAGGACAGTTGCGTTATCCTTACAGAACATTCCGTTTAGAATTTTAAAAATCTAACACCGGATCCGCGATCAGCGAACCCCTTTATGCCGATTTTTCCCGGGAAAAGGGATATTTGCGTTATCCTTACAGGACCTTCTGTTTCGAATTTTAAATATCTAACCTGCTCCTGGCAACGCAGATAGTTTTGCAAAAAACCGCGTAAAAATCGGTCCAGTAATTTTGAGTTTTGTAATCTGTAGACAGACAGACCAACAAACACCCATTTTTATACACGTATGGTGAAACCAAACGGTATATTAGATTTGCCTTAGTGTGTTTAGAATGATAAAAAAAAATTGAATTTTGCATGTCCGTCCGTCTGTCCGTCTGTAGCGCGGATTGCGGGCGCACGGATTGAGCCAGAGACTTGAAATTTTAGACAGATTCGTCTTTCGTAAAATGCAAGGCTAAGATCGTTAATGGGCAAAACTGGACCATTAGGGGGCGGGTACCCCCCATACGAACGAAAACGTTTTTTGCGGATTACTCAAAAACGGTTCATCTTATCAAAAAAGTGCTAGAACAAAAGTTATTTAGAATATGATTCTACATAAAACTCCCATACATCAAAATCCGAGTGGAATAAATTTTAAAAAATCTTATTGAAAAGTTTGACTTCAAAGTGGAATTTAGATACAACTGTTCATCGTTCACTTAAACTTCGAACAATGCAATATCACCATACGGTTTTTGAATAATTGCCAAATTGGTAATTATAGCTTTTGTTATGTTTTTATATTTATAGATAACTTTATGGAAAATTACAGAATAGGACCCATTGTGAGCATCAATTGAATGTCTTAACGCATCCCCAATCGGTAGTAATTTACGGAAGCCATCCGGACATTGCTCTTTTCATACCCAAGCTATCAGTTGATAAGGAAAGGGGGTAGGTGAGTCTATAACAACCAAAAGTAAAGAGGGTTATTGCGACAAATATCTGTCGCTGTGTTAAAATCGCCTGAAACAGGTGGTGAATTATTTAACATAACAAAAAGGTTAAATTCATGCGATACCCCAAACCATCAGCGTCTAATTTCTCTCACATATGGGATCCAGATCCGAATAACGTCTTTTATGTAGTTTTATACGAGGAATTGAGAAGAGGCATCAGAAACGGCTGAAACCCATGATGGCTGGAGGATCATCTCCAAGGGGTAGTTCACTGCATAATCAAATAAATCGAAGATTCATTTTCCAAAAGGGCCCATAATCCGATACAATTTTGTCGACGCTTCTATTATTTTATAGTTGCTATGTTGAGTTCTTCGACATTTTTATTAGAAATTTAAAACTTCATAAAATTTGGTTTATAGTTATTATAAATACCTAGGGTGGCCAAATTTATTTAGGTTCTGAAATCGCAAAAACGGAACACAAACGAAACAACCGATTTTATATAGAAAATGAAACTTGATTTGGAGGAAACCCATTTAAGGAATGTGTATTAATTTTTTTTAAACAGAATGCAGTGCAATTTATGTAAATCAAGAGCCACACCATTATATTTGTAAAGTAAATTAATGTTTCGCGCTCCTTATGTTCGACAAAAAAATTGCAACGGGAATTGTAAAAATCTCAGTAAAGAGAAATGCGCCACATGCCAAATCCTTTGAAATACATGCGCTTTTTTAGGAAAATTGCAAAAAAAAACTTCTCCGCAAGCGAAAAAAAATGTAATTTACAGCCGAAGAACTCTCAGAATCAAATTTAATCGTAATGGGATTATTCGAAGTGACGACTGCGACATGTTTGAGTTCAATTTTTTTTTCATTTGAGATATTTTTTTATGCCAAAAACGATTTTTCAAGTTTTCAAACTTAAAAGGACATGGCGGTTAAGTCTCGGGCCAAGTTTTTATATTTTAAATAATTTTGTACAGTTGTGTTCCTCATAAATGGCTAAGCTAAGTTCTTGAACGGGCAAAATTAGACCACTACTTCCTTCCCCATACAAATGAAACAGTTTTTTGCAATTTTCTCGAAAACGGTGATTCATATTGAAAAATTTATTAAGTAATAGGATTTTACATAACTGATCCATACATCAAAATCCAATCGGACCACTACTTCTCCCTCTTCCATACAAACTAAATACTGTTTATTTACTGCCGCTGGTAATTGTAGCTTTTCTTATGTTTTAAAATGTCCTTAGACTCATCACTCATCCACTTGATTGCGGTGTTTTTTTCCCACAAATACCAAGGTGTATCAACTAGAGAGGTGGAGTACTCCCGTTTGTATCGTACACACCAAGCGCCAGTGTGAGTGTGCTGTGACATAACAACCGCGCTCTGAGTGCACCGATGAATATAAGTTTATCTCGGCAGTATCAAACACCAAACGATTTCGATGGTGGGTAGAAAGTGTGCTATGCCAAAATGTCAAAGCGTTAGGGAAAATAAATGTCCAGCAAAAAAAACTTTCCACCAGTTTCCTAAAAATAAGGAGTTAAGGAAAAAATGGTTACGATTTTGCTAAATTTCAATTAAAAAAGATAACGCAAGTTTAGCGTTATGCTCACTGCACTTTGATAGCAGTGCTTTTGAAAACGAGTTAAAATCGAAGCTTTTAAACAAAAAAATGAAACCAATTCTAAGGCGAGGAAGTAAGTATATTTTATTTCATTTATTGAAATAAGTGCACTCAATCGAAACTGTTGTTCTCAATGGAGCTATTTTTCTAATTTTTTTTTGATTTTGTCCTGGTTAATAGATATGCTAAACTTCGTGTTAACATTCGATGCAAGCAATTTAATCAAAAACTTAAGGAACAGAAAATACTGAAAAGAAAGCGTAGAGCGGACGAAGATTTTCGTCAATCTAAATTAATTTCGTCAATCTTAATCAACAATGTACTAAAAAAAATTACAAATAAAAAATACTTTCCATTCAAACTAACTCTATTTTCATATATACAAATTGCATATACCCTTTAATTTGATCTATTTGTACGTTATACGTTATACGTTATATTAAAACACCTAAACAAAAAAAAAACTATATAAACATGTCAGATCTAAGTAATCGCATAAATATCCCATAAGAAACCACTGGCACCTTCGATTCTGTTTAGCGGTTGTGACGTCACACATGCAATATTTGATAGTAGTGGACGGGAGTACTCCACCTCTCTAGTTGATACACCTTGCACAAATACTGAGAGATATAATTTTATTTGATATTTTCAGAAAAACTGAAACTTTTGATAAAAGGTCTTATTTCGAGAACGATTTCAGATAAAGAGCTACAACATAAAACGAACTTGTGGCAAATTTTATTATCAACTGTCGTGGATGATGATTGGAATTTCTTATGTATGGACTTGTGAAAAGGTTTTTGATTTCTCTGAGCCGCAAAATTTAAATTGCCCACACAAAAAATTTAAGAATTTTCTGCTGCTATCAAAATCAAATTTTTAACTTAGACTATCGGCATTTTTTCTTTAAAATCTTAGATTTTGTTTTGAATATTTATTGGCATCTCGCTCCATATTGCATGAAGTCGCCTAGATTGTATGTGGCCCCTTTCGGGACCACCACGGCAGTCTAAAGTTTTGCAACTTTTTTTTAAATTGCACAATTTTTGGCCAATTTTTTAGGTATACAAGAAAATCTAGATTCACAGCCGTTTTCGATAACTTTTTTATGTACATGGTAAATTTTTTGCAAATTCTGATTAATGGCACTACTAAAAGTAAAGTTTTGAAACTTTAAAATTTTCTTTTTGAAAATTTCGCGTTGTATTTAAATCGAATTCCATCATCGTATACGATGTCGGGAACAGAACACTGAGCGTTTTATATCGAGATGTTGTAAATTGGGCGTTTCCGGGATTAAAATTGTTTAGAATAAGTTTCGCATAACTTATCCACACATCAAAATTCAATGAGAGGAACAGCTCGAAAAAACTAGCAAATTCTTTGATTTTCCTTTTTACTGGTTTTATAAAAAAAAATTCAAACTAAATGTAACTTAAGTGGGTTACAGTAAAATATAATAATAAAATCTTTTTATATCCAGAAAAAAGGTTTAACGTAAAAATTAAAATATCTGAAGTGAGCAGCAGATGACTTTCTTATTCAAAATCTATTTTTTCGCGCAATTTACGAGTATAATACATATAATACGATAAATAAAATTTTAGTTTGCAAGAAATTCGCAAGATCTATTTTTTAAACTTTTAATAAATATAATTCAATCACGAGATTTCCACCATAAGTTGATAGGACCGTCCTATACTCCAGTACAAATATGTCTGTAAAATTGCATGGCTCTAGCTCTATTAGTTTTAACGAAATATTGTACACAGACTGACAGACAGAAAGATATTTTTGTAATATTATCCCAATTGACTTGGAAGTGCCCGGAAAATATTTGTTAGGCACAATTCAGAAGTCGAATGTTTTCATGAATACTCTGAGAAGTAAAACATTTTCTTGTAGCGTAAACCTCTTTAAAAATTGATAAAGATCCCTCGCTAGTAACCCCTTAAAAAAACAGGAAATACAATTTTCTGACTTTAAAAAAAATTTAATATTTTGAGCCCGGAAAGTTTTTATTTTCTTTAAAATATTACTAAATATATAAAAAAAACTCACCAGCAGAAAAAAAAACTGTTGAGAAAATCTTCACCAGCAGAAATGTTCCTTCTTCAACACTTTTCCAAAAGAAATAATCTTCGAGACAACGAAAACGTTTTCACAATAAAACACAATCAATTAACACTCGCGAAAATTTTCGATTTTTTTAAAATCAGAACAAAGGAAAAAATTGCCTACGTGACTCTGAACTGCAACAAAATGGAGGACAACACATGAAAATCTCCATCAACGGCGATCACTTGCCGCCGCCACAATGACGTCATAGAAATGGAAATCATTTTTCGGCGATTTTCGTATAAATCGAATTTATTAAAATATCCACAATATCCCGGCACTAAAATAATCGGCAAAACGATTAATTCACTTTCTATTAATTCACTTTTAGTAATGCTTCGTCGAATTGATTAAAGCGTTTTTCATTTGCTTTTCTTTGTCTTGAAGTTGAAGTTCCATGAAAAACAAAAACCGCGTCGTGCGCAACTAAAGGCACGAAAAAGTTGTTCTTTTTTTGTTTCCGAATGGAAAAGCGACAGTCCTTTCGAATTAAAACAGAAAACCATCGCATTTCTCGATTTTGTACACGAATTTCAATGAAAAAAAAACTACGAACGCTTCGGACCGACCGGAAAGGAAGCCGCACACACGAAAACGATTAAGTGAGCGCGGCGGTCGCTCTCAAGATCCCTTTGGCGCGGAATCGGATATCCGTGTGTTTTACTTTCAAATTAAAACGGAATCTGAATTTTTCCCCATTTACAGGATTAGTTTTTTTTTAAATATTTAACAATTAAATTAAATGTTTTTTTTAAAAAAAAAAGTGGTTTCGATGAAAGCAAATATTCAGATTACTAACTAAAAAAAACATAAGTTTCGGGAAACATGCACTTTGTTTTGCTAGAAAACCGAATTTTGGAATAATATTATTTAAAAATATCTGATGTGATCAGCTCACGACTTTCTTATACGAAATCTACGTTTGTGCAGAATTTACACAATAACCCGATGAATAAAATATTAATTTATATAAAAGTATTGAATTTTTATTTTACAAAATTTGAAATATCTCGATAACGGTAAAATATATCGATTTACGGTAAAAGGCAAAAATGTATAACATTTTAATATCTTAAATTCTCCGCTTAATTATTTTTTCGAAAAACTGTTACTTTTCAAACAATTCCCTAAAATCGATTTTTTCAATTTTTCATGAAAATATGTCTATAACGGTAAAAGATAGCGGATAACAGTAAAATACCAAATTGTGGCAAATATTATTCTCTTTAATTTCATAGAATGGACCACCAAATAACTATTAGTTTTAGAGAGAATCGGTAAAAACTTATTTTTTTTTAAATAACAGTATATCGATATATCTAAATAACGGTATATTTTCAATAACGGTGAATATAGGTATAGAAAATTTTATTGTCTCCAACTTTTGTTAGACATAAGACTACTGTAAAACGCGTAATTTCGGAGTAAACAACAAAAAGCGAAATTGCGATAAGGACGTTATCCTTATAGGACTTTCCGTTTCGAATTTTGAAAATCTAATACCGGATTCGTGATCAGCGACTCCGGAAACCCCTAATGCCGATTTTCCCGGGAAAAACGGGAAAAAGTATATTTACGTTATCCTTACAGGACGATCCGTTTTGAATTTTAAAATTCCAACAGCAGAACCGTGATCGGCGACCCCAAAAACCCTATAAGGCTAATTTTTCCGGGGAAAAATGGGAAAAAAGATACTTGTATTATCTTTACAGGACCTTCTGTTTCAATTTTTGAAAATCTAAAATAGCTAAAAACCTGCTCCTGGTAACGCAGATCATTTTGCAAAAAAACGAGTAAAAAGCGGTCCAGTAGTTTTTGAGTTTTGTAATCTCAAACCAACAGACCAGCCAACAAACAGGCCAACCAACGAACAGGCCAACAAACATCCATTTTTATATATATAGAGATACATAGTAAAAATTAATTTCAAATATTCGAAATATGTTTAAATTTTGAACATTCATTTTGACAGTGCAGATGTGTACAACCCCGAAAAGCACTTTTTATGACACTTCTTTCGCCTGCTGATCAAATATATGCCGTGACGACTCGTCATAAGTTGCATTTCTGACACAAAGCATCCTGACGCATTCTCCATGTTAGGAAAACCAAAACGGCGGAAAAAGTGGTTCGGAATTTCCTAAAAGTTATTTAAAGTGCCAGAAAGTTATTAAAATAGTGAAAAATGTCCGACAACCCGAGACTAGATGAACTGGAAGAAGAAGACGATGAAGAGGTTTACAGTTGGCGTGGCCGGGAGGCATTTATTTTCTTGATTGACGCATTTTTGAGTGAAGACCGGGAAATGTTCAGCGACTGCCTGCAAAAATTGCGGGACTCGATTATGAGTGGGCTGCTGAGCCGCAAAAAGGATCTCGTCGGAATTGTATTCTGTAACACACTCAACAGTCCTGAACCAAAGGATACCACTGGAATGGAGCACATTGTTGTCCACAAGAACACCGCCGTGATTTTGCCGCTAAACGAGTTGTCCAAGTCATCGGTGGAATATTTTCTCAATTTCGTTGACTTGATACAGTGTTCGCCCGAGTTTGAGGAGACGTACGGGCGCACGGAGGGGAACTTTTCCGATGCAATTTGGCTTTGCACGAATCTTTTCAACCACTCCGATTACAAGCTGCAGACTCCGACGATTATCTATTTCACGGCAAGAGACACCCCTCACGAGCCCACTTCTAGGGAATTCCAGTTGGCAATTCAGAAGGCCACTGATCTGAAGGATACCGACATGGATTTCACTGTAGTTCCAATGAAGGACGACTTCGACTACTCGACGTTCTACAAGGAATTTATCTGCACTGTTCGCGACGAAGATCTCGACTCCTTTCAACCTAGAGATCCGGAAGAGGAGCGAAATCTCGTGGTCAAGAGAATGGTCCGCAACGACTATAAAACACGATGTAATAATCATTTGCGATGGGTATTGGGAGATGGTCTGGAGCTCGCTGTTGGTTTGTACAATTACTACCAGAGAAACATTTATCCGAAGAACGTTAGACTCGAACGGCAGACAAACAAGATAGTAGTCAGAAAGCATGTCCAAAAGCTTTTCACCGCTGATCCTATAACAGCAGAGCCAGTCTCCGAACGTTACTGCATGCCAGAAGACCAAAAGTAAGCTCAGCTTTTCCACCAAAAAAAAAAATTCGATTTTCATAAAATATTTCATATGAAAATTTAATTTCAGGAAAGTAATTGAAATTGGCGGTAAATCAATTGGCTTTACAAATGACGAAATATCGAGACTGAAGAGTGTCATGCCACCAGGTCTAAAACTTCTCGGTTTCAAGCCACTTTCCTGCTTGTCTCTCACCAATTTCATTCGCAGCTCGTCGTTTATTTATCCCGATGAGAAATTGATTGAGGGATCGACGAAGATATTCCGTGCGCTATGGCAGAAATGCGTCGAGAAGGAGAAATTCGCCTTCTGCGTTCTGGTACAACGTCGCAAAATACCACCTCGATATGTGGCCCTGGTGCCTGTTGATGCTGGAGAGACTGACATGCAGAGCATTGTCCGAAATGATGGCTTTCGGGTGATTTATTTCCCATTCGAAATCGATCAGAGAAAGGTTGATTTATCGGATCGGAAAGCACCGGAAGTACCGAATCATGGAATCGAACTGTTCTCGAAAGTTGTGAAGAAGCTAAAAATGCGATACAAACCGTTGAATTTTAGAGATCCCAATTTTGAAAGTTTGCAGGCGAATATCATTGGTCAGGCTTTTGATATACAGCCGGAAGAACCAGATGACAGCATGACGCCGGATATTGAAGTTCAAGATCAGCGTATTGAGGCGTTCATTGATTCGATCACTGAGCTATTCGGCAGGGTAAGTAGCAGGGGCGGTTGATTCTGTAAGGCCAATCTTTTTCTCCAAATTTTCCGAAAAAAAAACTCATACTGGGGTCGCTAGCATTAAAAAATCAGTAAGGATGGTAACGGAAGGTCCTGTAAGGATAACGTGATTATCCTTTTCCTAAAATTTTCCGAAAAAAAATCTTATCTGGGAGTTTTGGGGCCAATGAATCCGATTCTAGCGTCAAAAAGTCTGTAAGGATATCTCAAAGGCAAGGATATACATTCGAAGACTAAATATAACAAAAGCTATAATTGCCAATCTGGCAATTATTGAAAACCCGTATGGTGATATGGCATTATTCGAAGTTTAAGTGAACGGCGAACAGTTGTGTCAAAATTCCACTTTGAAGTCAAACTTTTCAAAAAGATTTTTTCAAAATTTAATCCAATCGGATTTTGATGTATGGGAGTTTTATGTAGAATCATATCCTAAATAACTTTTATTCTTGCACTTATTTGATAAGATGAACCGTTTTTGAGATATTCGCAAAAAACGCTTTCATTCGTATGGGGGGTACCCCCCCTAATGGTCCATTTTTGCCCATTAACGAAGTTAGCCTTGAATTTTACGAAAAACCGATCTACGCAAAATTTCAAGTCTGTAGCTCAATCCGTGCGCCCGCTATCCGCGCCACAGACGGACGGACATAAATCAATCGGAGAGTTTTTGTGATTTTGGCGGAGAAAGTCTTTCTATTTTTCCATGTCATATCCCTTGGTTTTTAACAGACTTCCAAAAAGAAAAAGGTTCTCAATTCGACCTGGATCTCTGCTTTTTTTTTAATGTCTGTTACCGCCTAACTTTTTGCTGGGTTAACTGATTTTGGTCGTCCCAAAGAGAAAGTTGCTGGTTGGGTCCCGCTGCAAATTCCCCCCCCCCTTGGCGCTATGCGTTCATACCCCCTCCCCTGCTAGATTCTACATCGGTTGAGATATCGAGCTGAAATTTTTTGTGTTGTGTTCAGTACAATCTCAGGAACGACATTTTACATACTTCCCCCTTGTTGACCCACCCCCTCAAACCCCCACCCCTTCTAGATTCTACATCGGTTGAGATATCGAGCTGAAATTTTTTGTGTTGTGTTCAGTACAATCTCAGGAAGGACATTTTACATACTTCCCCCCTGTTGACCCACCCCCTCAAACCCCCACCCCTTCTAGATTCTACATCGCTTGAGATATCGAGCTGAAATTTTTTGTGTTGTGTTCAGTACAATGTCAGGAAGGACATTTTCAATACTTCCCCCTGTTGACCCACCCCCCTGTTGACCCACCCCCCTCAAATCCCCTCCCCTTCTAGATTCTACATCCTTGAAATATAGAATTGAATTTTTTGTGTTGTGTTCAGTGCAATACCTGGAAGATTCTTTTATATATTTCCCCTCTGCGGATTTATCCCCTCAAACCCTTTGTAGTTTTACCCATATTAAAAATTGAAACTAAAAAACATTCAATTCTTTTCAATTATTTTTTTCCTTTTTAGTGCTTTTTTTCCTTTTTAATGTTTTTTTTCCTTCTTTGTTTTTTTTTTAAAGTCTTTAAATCGGTTTTATTTTTTTTTCTAAATTTTTTTTTTAATATAAGCATTATTAATTTCACTTATAGGACGTAGAAGTCACCAAAAAGCGACGAAATGAAGGAAACGATGAAGGCCAAGCAAGCAAAGCACCAAGAATTACAGATGATGACCTCTCAACTGAACAAATGCAGCACATCATCAATAATAATACAGTAGAGCTTTAAAAACTGCACAACATTTTTAACAATTGCTAAAAAAAAATTAACCCATTTCAGATTAATCAACTGACAGTAAAACAATTAAAATCGTATTTGCAGAAAAACAACGTGAAAGGAATCGCCAGTGGTACAAAACCAACATTAATCGATAAAGTTCTAGAATTGCATTCTTAAAAATGTTCTTAAAAAAGTTTCAAATGTCGAGTTTTCTTTTTAAATTCTATTTTGTACATTTTGAACATAGCAAAAAAAAAAACTAAAAGAGAATTTTTTTCAACAATAAATATTTTTTCTAAACGTAACAAATGCAATTATTATTTCTCTACAAACTACCGCTAATTGTATAAAAAATCAATGGCAAAATGATATTATCGACTTGATCGGTTAAAGCTTCAACAATCGATGTAACAAGAATCGCTGTAACAATTGCTATTGTCTTGGAATGCGTTAAAACATTCAATTGAGTGGCGTAGAGGGCGTATACGATTAATAATTGGCACACAACGCTTGCGGTTGTTCCTTCGAAAGATTTTTTCGAGCCTGCAAAAGAGATTTTTTTTAATGAATAAATGATTGGTGAAATTGCACTTTTTACCTGGCCACTTGTGTTTCCCATACTTTGATCCAATGACACTCGCTGCGGTGTCGCCGACTCCAATTGTGAGAACGCCAGACATCATCATTAGTAAATCTTTTGATTCTACGGTGTCGACCAGTAAACTGCAAGGACACGGACTGATCCACATTGGAAGTGAGCAGCCGACAAGCAGATAAAATGGTGTCAAAGCAATCATCCCAGAGTCTTTTTCATCAACGAATGAATCTACAGATTTGTTGAGTGTCTCACTGAATGGCGGAATTTCAGCCAGGCGAATAATCTCCAAGACGACTAGCAGAGCAAAGCAGATTCCCGATGCGATATAGAGAAGTGTACATTGATAGATGAATCCTGGAATGTAGACGCACACAATGAGAATGTGGAATATTTTCCGAATTGCTGTTGTCGCTTTTTCCGATTGATTCAAACGCCACATCACTGTTGCAACGGTTAGACCAAGGAAGCCAATATATGAGATTATTATGAAAATCTAAAAAGAAATTGTGTTTAGTAATAATACAAAGTAAAAAATAAACTTTTTGATTAGTGAAATTCTCACCCGTTTCATATCGTTGAAGAGAAATCTGAGAAGCGTGACGATTGGCGGATCCGGAGTAACTGGAATTATGCAGACTGCAATCACCAG